>ML270110.1:0-11213 GCA_005239495.1 Nicotiana undulata | reverse complement strand
AACCAATTTAAAGGTGTAAAAAAAACAACTTCAACCACCCCCCCCCCCCCCCCCGAAGAACCAAACTCCTCTAGTACAACGCAATACTTGCCACCACAACACTCCGCTTCCACTCCCGGAACCTCAAGATCACACAATTGACCACTTCCATGCCTACAACAATCCCATCTACGTAGAAACCGTGACTCACTCCACCCCGCCTATCACACATACATCCAAGTCTGATGAGAAGGTCCTGCTTATCAAGAATCTGGCTGAGGAACTTAGAAAACTGACTAGCCGAGTTAAGGGTGTTGAAGGAGTCAAGGGAATTGAAGGTTTGAACTATGAAGACCTCTGTATACAACCAGATGTAGAACTACCCGAGGGGTACAAACCTCCAAAGTTCGAAATGTTTGACGGCACTGGTGATCCGAGGGTCCATCTGAGGACCTACCGTGATAAGTTGGTGGGTGTAGGAAAAGACGAAAGGATCCGCATGAAGCTGTTCATGAGGAGTTTGAAGGGAGACGCACTTTCTTGGTACATCAGCCAAGACCCTAAGAAATGGTCAAACTGGGTAGGCATGGCAACAGACTTAATGAACAGGTTTAGATTCAATATAGAGAACGCACCAGATGTGTTCTACATCCAAAACCTGAAGAAGAAACCCACAGAAACCTTTCGCGAGTATGCTACTCGTTGGAGGTCGGAAGCTGCTAAAGTCAGACCTGCTTTAGAGGAAGAACAGATGAACAAGTTCTTTGTCCGAGCTCAGGACCTGCAATATTATGAATGGCTGATGATGGTTGAAGGCCACAAGTTCTCTGACATTATCAAATTGGAAGAGCCGATTGAAGAAGGTATCAAGAGAGGTATGGTTACAAATTTTGAAGCTTTGCAAGCCACTAACAATGCTTTACAGTCCGGTGGTGTGTCTAAGAGAAAAGATGTGGGAGATGTAATAGTTGCACAACAATCCAAATCCCCACCCAAATACCAAGTCTACCCAACACCTCCCTTCACATATCAGCCAACCCCGAACTACCAAGCACCCTCACCTTCTTACCAAGCTCCACCACCCACATACCAATGTCCACCACCCACATATCAACCTACCACACCTAGATATTCACAACCCGCTCCCCTCTAAAACACCTATAATTCCCAGCCATCTCACTATCAATCACCCCCTACCCGTCAAAACTTCCCTAGGCCTCGTCCTAACTTTGATCGCCGCCCTCCAAAGCAATATACCGCCATAGCCGAGACCATCGACCAGTTGTATGAAAAGCTCAAAGCTGCTGGTTATATCATAACTATCCCTGCTGCCACCCCTGAGAACCCTTCTCTGTGGGTTAACCTAAACAAATCCTGTGCATACCATTTTGGCATGAAAGGACACACCATCGAAGAATGCCGCTCTCTGAAAGATAAGATACATACCCTCATTGATAACAAGATTATTGTGGAAAAAGACCCCGCTCCGAATGTCCGCAACAACCCTTTACCAGACCATAAGGGTGGAGGTATCCATATGATTGAGATAGAAGATGATTGGGATCCCGAGGGGTCGATCGGGTTGATCGCAGAAGGCGATGACCCAAAGAAACCTGCAGTCACACTCAACCCGATCATAGTCCAGATTCAGCCATCTGAGAATGCCGAGATGAATATGTCTATCCCACTTGAGTTTGAAGCAGTACCGCATGCAAAGGCAAAGGCACCAGTGCCAATTGAAGTTGAGTTTGTATCTCCAGTAAACACACCAGCACCACTCGAGGTTGTAGTCCTTCCACCCCTTACATACACTCCATTTGAAGTAAGGATGGCCACGCCGATTCCGGTGGAAATGTCAACCACACCACCTTTCTATTCAAATGCTATCCCTTGGGATTATACCACCGAGGCAAGAAGGGAAGGTAAAAATAGGTCTGAGGAAGCCATCGCAGCACAGGGTATGACGAGAACTAGTAGAGTCTATACCCCTGAACTTCTGGCCGAGTCGACCAAGCAAGCTGCCAACCGCCCTCCCCTCATTGAAACAGGTTCAGATGATCTTTGGCGGAAAATACAGGCTAAGGAGTATTCGGTCATCGACCAACTGAACAAGACACTAGCGCAGATATCTATTCTCTCTTTGTTGCAGAATTCTGAGACGCACAAAAGTGCTTTGTTAAAAGTGTTGAGTGAAGCATACGTGCCGAACAACATCACTAGTGGAGAAATGGCCAACATGGTGTGCCAAGTACTGGAAAGTCATAAAATTACCTTTCATGAAGACGAGTTACCACCCGAGGGATTGGGACACAACAAAGCATTGCACATCACCGTACAATGTGAAGATCATTTCATCACAAGGATCTTGATTGATGGAGGTTCTAGTCTTAACATTTTTCCGTTGATAACACTCAAGAAATTGGGTAAAGGACTACATGAGATAAGAGAGGGAGCAATCAACATGAAAGCCTTCGACGGGTCTCAAAGATCTACCATGGGGGAAATCAGTCTATGCCTACAGATGGGACCAACCTGGTTCGAGGTGGACTTCCAGGTAATAGACGTGTCGGCATCTTAAAACTTGCTATTAGGACGAACCTGGATCCATGCTGCTGGGGCCGTCGCATCAACACTACATGAGGCGGTGAAATTCGAGTGGAACCACCAAGAGGTGATCATCCACGACGACGGTAGCAACCCTATTTACAGTCGCCGGACTATCCCTGTGATTGATGGAAAGAGAAAACTGGATGGAGGAACTTATCACCATATTGAACGAGTCAATGACATCGAAAAGGAAAAGTGGTGGGATAGCAAGATCGAGAGCATCCTGAACTGGAGAGGGTACGAGCCAGGAAAAGGGCTCGGTAAGAACCTCCAAGGGATCACGAAGCCCATAAAACTCCAGAAATATGGTGCTACTTTTGGTCTGGGGTACGAGTATACATGGGAAGAATTCAGAAACTGGTCGCCACCATGGCGCAGTCATCACTACCTCCTGGAACAGCCGATACCTCATCTGGAGCAGACCTTCAAGCGGGCCGACATCGTCTATGGGCCAGATGAAGAGGAAGCACTTGCAGCGATGAGGAATTTGTTTTTGGAAGATAGTGATATGGATTGTTGTGTTGTTCTCGAGGAGGAGGGGGAGGAAGGACCTTCCATACAGGCAGTAAGCAAGGAAACATATCTCAAGAACTGGTCTATCAGGACCACCAAAGCCCGCCGAGCCTCGGGGTAATAAGGCTAAAAACAAGCATTATTTACTATTTTATTTACTAAACGATTTTCCTTTTCTGCACTTTTCAATTCCCGCAATAAGATCTTCAATGTTCAAAACACGTTATTCATTTTATCAAAGCATTTTCAATTTCTTTATGAATCCAATATTTATTGTTGCCGTTTTCTCTCATTACTTTATCTATACATTACCATTATTTGTCTTGATGAATCGATGACTGTGACGTGCAATGAGGCAACGCAACAAATGAACATTGATTCAAACGAAGACGATATACCCGACAAAATTGTTAAAGAGGTCGAAAACTTTGAAAATAGACCTAAGTCCAACTTGGATGAGACTGAGGTTGTCAACATGGGAGATTCAGAAAATGTCAAGGAAACACGCATCAGTATCTTTTTCACCGTCAGAGAAGAAAGAGTACACAAAGTTTCTAAAGGAGTATGAGGACATATTTGTCTGGTCATATGACAACATGAATGGTTTAAGTACGTCCATTGTGGCCCACAAACCTCCGACCAATCCGACATGTCCACCGGTAAAGCAAAAGCTCAGAAAGTTCAAACCTGACATGAGTTTGAAAATCAAAGAAGAAGTTACCAAGCAGATCAACGCCAAAGTTCTCTGGGTAGTTGAGACCCGACATGGTTAGCCAACATCGTACCTGTGCCAAAGAAAGAAGGGAAGGTCAGAGTCTGTGTTGACTACCGGGATCTCAACCGGGCCAGTCCAAAAGATGACTTCCCCTTGCCAAACATACACATTCTAATTGACAACTGCGCCAAACATGAGCTACAGTCCTTCGTAGATTGCTTCGCTGGTTATTATAAAATTTGGATGGATGAGGAAGATTCTAAGAAAACGGCGTTTATCACGCCCTGGGGAGTGTACTGTTACAAGATGATGCCGTTCGGTTTAAAGAATGCAGGGGCCACCTACATGAGGGATATGACTACTATATTTCATGACATGATTCACAAAGAGATCGAGGTGTATGTGGACGACGTCATTATCAAATCAAAGAAAGCTGCTGATCACATGGAGGATTTGAGGAAGTTCTTTAACAGGTTGAGAAAATATAATCTGAAGCTGAACCCCGCGAAGTGTGCATTTGGGATTCCTGCTAGGAAGTTGCTGGGATTCATTGTAAGCCGCCGGGGAATAGAATTGGATCTGTCAAAGGTCAAAGACATTCAAGAACTACCACCGCCAAAGAACAAGAAAGATGTTATGAGCTTCTTGGGGAGGCTCAATTACATCAGCCTATTCATAGCACAGTCTACAGTCATCTGTGAGCCGATCTTCAAGATGCTGAAGAAGGACACTGCGACTAAGTGAACCGATGATAAAAAAACTTTCGATAGAATCAAGGAGTATCTATCAACACCGGCGGTCTTGGTACCACCTGATCCAGGTAGACCCCTGCTACTCTACCTTGCCGTACTGGATGGAGCTTTCGGTTGCGTTCTTGGGAAACATGATGAAATAGGAAGGAAAGAGCAAGCCATTTACTATCTCAGCAATAAATTCACTCCGTATGAGGCCCGATATTCTTTGCTGGAACACACTTGGTGCGCTTTGACTTGGGTCGCTCAAAAGCTGAGACACTATTTCTGTGCCTACACAACATATCTCATATCAAGGATGGATCCATTGAAGTACATCTTTCAGAAGCCCATGCCCACTGGCAAGCTAGCCAAGTGGCAAATCCTGCTGAGTGAGTTCGACATTATCTATGTGACTGAAAAAGTGGTCAAGGGACAGGCACCGGCAGACCATCTTGCTGAGAATCCTGTGGACGGAGAATATGAACCCCTGAAAACATATTTTCCTGATGAAGAGGTATCATTCGTAGGAGAAGACATTGCAGAATCCTACGACGGTTGGAGGATGTTCTTTGATGGCGCAGCAAACTTCAAAGGAGTCGGTATCGAAGCAGTCTTAATATCGTAAATCGATCTGCATTATCCGGTATCCGCCAAGCTTAAGTTCCCCTACACCAACAACATGGCTGAATACGAGGCCTATATTTTAGGGCTCAACATGTCCATTGACATGAACGTCCAGGATATGTTAGTGATTGGTGACTCAGACCTATTGGTACATCAGGTACAGGGAGAATGGGCAACCAAGAATTCCAAGATACTACCCTATCCACATCATGTTCAGGAGTTGAGAAAGAGGTTCACAAAGATAGAGTTCCAGCATGTCCCCAGAATCCAGAATGAGTTCGCCGATGCTTTGGCTACCCTGTCGTCTATGATTCAACATCCAAACAAAAGTTTCATTGATCCCATTCTAGTGGAAATCCACAATCAGCCGGCTTACTATGCCCATGTCAAAGAAGAAGCAGATGGAGATCCATGGTTCCATGATATCAAGGAATATTTGGCAAAAGGAAAATACTCGGAGTTTGCAAATGCCACTCAGAAACGCACACTTCGTAGATTGTCTAACAATTTCTTTCATCAGCGGAGGAATCCTATGTAGGAGGACTACTGATTTGGGGTTGTTAAGGTACGTCGACGCAAAAGAAGCATCAAAATTACTGGAAGAAATTCATGCTGGGACCTGCGGTCCACATATGAACGGTTTTGTTCTAGCAAAGAAGGTACTCCAAGCTGGTTACTTCTGGATGACCATGGAAACGGACTGCATCCAGTACGTCCGAAAATGTCACCGCTGTGAGATACATGGGGATATGATAAAAGTACCTCCGAGTGAGCTTAATGCAACAAGTTCACCATGGCCATTCGCCACCTGGGGCATGGACGTCATTAGACTAATCGAGCCTGCCGCCTCCAACGGACATAGGTTCATTCTGGTCGCCATTGATTACTTTACTAAATGGGTCGAAGCAGCTTCCTACAAAGCAGTTACCAAGAAAGTAGTGGTCGACTTTATCCGCGACCGCATTGTTTGTCGGTTCGGAGTTCTAGAATTAGTCATCACCGATAATGGTTCTAATCTCAACAGTGACTTGATGAAAGCCATGTGTTAAACATTCAAGATCAAACACAAGAACTCCACAACATACAGACCTCAGATGAATGGAGATGTAGAGGCCGCCAACAAAAATATCAAGAATATACTAAGGAAGATGATAGAAAGGCACAAGCAATGGCATGAGAAGTTATCATTCGCCTTACTGGCATATCGCACCACAGTCCGCACATCAACCGGGTCAACCCCCTACATGGTGGTTTATGGTACAAAGGCTGTTATTCCTGCCGAAGTTGAGATTCCATCTCTGAGAATCATACAAGAAGCTGAGCTCAGCGACGCAGAATGGGTAAGGAACTGTTATGAGCAACTATCCCTCATTGACGGAAAGAGAATGAACGCAGTTTGTCATGGTCAACTATATCAGAACAGAATGACCAGAGCCTTCAACAAGAAAGTCAAGCCAAGACGATTCACACCAGGGCTGTTGGTGCTAAAGAAAATCTTTCCACATCAAGACGAAGCCAAAGGGAAGTTTTCTCCCAACTGGTAGGGTCCGTACATGGTTCACAGAGTGCTGACATGAGGAGCACTTATACTTGCAGAAATGGACGGAGAAGTTTGGTCAAAACCAATCAATTCAGATGCAGTCAAATGCTACTACGTGTAACTCTTTATGCTTTTATGAACAATGTAGATTGAACTACGCCTAACCTGATTCCCGTGTAAGAGGGGATACGTAGGCAGCCCTATGGGTTAGGTCACAAATAAATAAAAATCTCATCCCCCCCATAATTGGAAACTGGGGCAGAATTTTGAGGAGGACCCTCAAAATTCTGAAGCAAGTTTAGCCAATTGCCGCACGAGCAACAGTCAGAAGTATCCACCCATCAGACTGGGGCAGAATTTTGAGGAGGACCTTCAAAATTCCGTAGCAGGAGAGGTTGCAATGTCTCGGACCGTGTCACGGTCGTCGGTTCATCTAAAATTATTTTATGCTTATATTATACTTTTACAAATCATTCATATTTATTGAAACAACTTGTTTAGAAAACGCTACCCCCGGTGATACAGACAATATCATCACAATCAAGCAAACACGACAAGCAAAGCCAGCAGGGATACAAACTAACCTTCCCTTTACAGAACTCACGATCTTTCTTTGGATGCAGGCACAAAGATGGCAAGGCCCCCAAAAACATACTAATCACCCGAAGGACATATATGGCCCAAAGAAACGCTTCTCAAGCTCGTCGCACATGCCGACATTTATTATCATCAACAACAACACTTCATTATCGCCATGCTCGCAACAATCATATCGCCGCAATTTATCATCAGCTAAGAACTCCTATCTGCATTTCATTTCCTGCATAAGGCTACTATTCTGCCCTCCGAGGTTAAACGCTACCTCCATCTGCATCTGCATTTCATAAGGCTACCTTTATGCCTTCCGAGGTTAAACGCTACCTCCATCTGCATTTGTATAAGGCTATCATTCTGCCTTCCGAGGTTAAACGCTACCTCCATCTGCTTTTATTTCTTGCATAAGGCTACCTTTCTGCCTTCCGAGGTTAAACGCTACCTCCATCTGCTTTTATTTCTTGCATAAGGCTACCTTTCTGCCTTCCGAGGTTAAACGCTACCTCCATCTGCATCTGCATTGCATAAGGCTACCTTTCTGCCTTCCGAGGTTAAACGCTACCTCCATCTGCATCTGCATTGCATAAGGCTACCTTTCTGCCTTCCGAGACTAAACAATGTCTCCATCTGCATCTGCATTGCATAAGGCTGCCTTTCTGCCTTCCGAGGCTAAACGCTGTCTCCATCTGCATCTGCATTGCATAAGGCTACCTTTCTACTTTCCGAGGTTAAACGCTACCTCCATCTGCATTTATTTCTTGTATAAGGCTACCTTTCTGCCTTTCGAGGTTAAACGCTACCTCCATCTGCATTTATTTCTTGCATAAGGATACCATTCTGCCTTCCGAGGCTAACCGCTGCCTCCCATTTACTTTTTAAAGCAATCACTGTCTTTGTCATTATTTACTTCGCTTCCTTTCGGGCTAAGCAATGCCCCTTTAATTTGCAAGACTAAGCTTTGTCTTGTTAGCATCATACAATTGCATTTTCATAGGCTGAAACATCGCCAACCTATCCGAAGGCGTCATCATTTGGAGGCACCATCTTCATGGCCCGAGAACACCATGTCATGGCCTGAGGATCTCTTTTATCAGTTTGCATATCATTATTCAAAGGCATCATGGTTCGGAGGCACCATCTTCATGGCCCGAGAACACCATGTCATGGCCTGAGGATCTCTTTTATCAGTTTGCATATCATTATTCAAAGGCATCATGGTTCGGAGGCACCATCTTCATGGCCCGAGAAAATCATTTCATAGCCTGCGAATCCCGCATCAAGCGACTCATGGCCCAGGACATCATGGTCTAAAGACGTCATCCTCAACCGTCTGAAGACAACATTCATAGTCCAATGGGAATCTGCATCATATTTAAATTACGCACAATATATTCTTGTTATTCATTTGCAAGAATTCCGGCTAGGAACAACCAGCCAACCAGGCAGGAGCGGACCCACTCCAGTTTTCCTGACTACCCCGTAAGCCATCTTGTTCACCCGACCCTGCACTTTGCGCCTGTCCTTGTAAAACTTCACTGGTATTGTTCACCGGTGGCTCCTGAACTACATACGGCCTAATTCATGTAAAACCAGGAATATGTAGGCAGCTCAGAAGCCAGGGTGCGGCCCAAATCTTTCAAACTATTTCCACTCGGTCAAAATTGGCCATCATATCTTTACCCGACAACTCTTTCATCCTTTCCGAGTAAAGAGGGGCAGCTGTTGATACCCAATTTTTCCTCAAATTGTTTTTAAACTTGCATATATACATCCAAAATCACTCTTTATAATAATTTGTATTTTTTCGTAATTTTCCATATTTTTATCAAATTATTTTCCTGTTTATTTAGTGTTTTATATCCAATAATTATACATAAATGGTGTTATAAATAATTTCAAGACGTTTCCGTGCTCAATATATTATTCATAATCCTATTTAATTCCATTAGGATTTAATTATTTCACAAATTAGTCAATTTGGCATTATTTAGCTAATTACATCAACTTTTTTGCAATTATAGCACAATTGTACATTTTATACCATTGTAAAATCAATAACTAGTCATTTTATATTTTTTATATTAGTTATTCACCTTAATTTCATTAATTTAGCCTTAATCTCATTTTATACAACTATTAGCTATTTTTATTAATTATCTATCTATTTTTAAGGGGTATTTAACGTTTAGCCACATTTATTTAAATTCTAGCCTAATTTCAGCCCAAACCCACCTAATTAATTAACCCAATTGAATACCCATCCCAGAACAATTAAATACCCTGCCAAACCCCAAATCAATCTGAGCCGTTGATCAAATTAGATCAACGGCCCAAATATCTGTTACCATAATTAAACCCCAATTACCCCCCTCCGACCTCTCATTTCCCATCTCTCATTCTCTCTCTATTCCTCTCTGGTTCTCTCTAGAACCTTCCCTTGCTTCCCTCTTCCGATGAAGCTTGTTTGTCTTCTCCGACCGGTTCCCTCGCCGGAAACTATGGCCTCCCATCATCTCCTGGTTACTCGTTCGACCTACACCGGTATAATGACACCCTAAGGCCCTCAGGCGAACCTGGAGTGGTTCACTCACCTCTCATTGTCCCTCATTCCATTTTTCGGCCACCTCCGGCCGTCTGAGTAAGAGCTGCGACTTTTCTAGCTAGCGCCAACGACATCTTTAAGGTTTTCTTGTTTCTCTGGGTTCCATGAAACCCTAACTCCTGATATATTTCCGATTTCTTCTAGATCTGCCTTAGATCTATGTATTTCATGAAGCTTTTACATGTTTTTCTTTGAAGAACCTATTTTAAACGATCTTTCATCTTCAAACTAGGGTTTCATAACCCTTTCTTTTAAATCATACGATTTTTGTATTATCTTAAGATTTCTATTGTGTTTAATGATTTTATTGAAGTCTCTCTCTTTATCCGAGTTGTGTTAAGAAAACCCTAATCTTTCGCCCTAAACCTTTGGTCTCTGAACACATGTTTGCATATGTACTTACGAGCTTTACGATTCTCTAAAATTTTACCCTATGGTGTTCGTATATGTTTCTGACTTTCTTACTCTCTCTACGTGCCTCCATGTTTACCCTGTAATAGACATGAATCCCTAGCTTGTATGATTTTACTCTACTGAGATTGCTAGGGTTTCAGAGTTCTTGAACATTGTCTATTTAATTCGTGTTATTTTTTCCTTTAGCTGATACTTGCCTTATTTGAATCCTTGATTCCCTCGGATTAGCATCCTTCACTGATTTCTTAAGGTAATACACTACTGATTTTGACCCATGAGTCATTCACTTGCCTTATTTGATTAATTCTACCGTTTAATCGATTTTTAACTAGGATTTTCTGAACCTAGACCAATTGCTTGTTCTGTATGCTGAGATTATTTTCCTACGTGGTATTCCAGCCATACGAGATACTTTCCTTAAGTGATGCTAGTTTCCTGTAATTTGAACCTCATTCGAGGATTTCCTGCTGATTTCCGTCATTCCATGCTTATTTTCATAGCGAATTATGCTATCACACCTGTCACGACCCANATATGGGGTAAGGCCGTAGAAACAAGCTGAACCACAGCTAGGCCCAATATATATACAACCCCGATAACTACAACAAGTGTGTGCCAGGACTAGTGTCACAGTGTCAACGGGCGGCTACATAGATACAACAGCAGAAATACATATACAAAATATACAAGCCGCAGTCTGGAACAAAAGACTGAGCAAAATGAAACTAGAAGGCTCCAGAGGTGCTGTCAGGAAAACGCCAAGAAGACAGCTCACCGTGTGGAGCGACGCCGCGATCAGTACCTATCAGCTGATGGACGAACAGGCGAAACAACCTCAATACCTGCACAGTCAAGTGCAGAAAAAGAAAGAAAGTGCAGCATGAGTACATA
>ML270109.1:50241-68857 GCA_005239495.1 Nicotiana undulata | reverse complement strand
AAGTCAATATAAATCATGGCACGGCATTAACCTTCGTGCTTATAATCAATGTGAATCATGGAAAGGCATCACCGTTCGTGCTTTACACTCTTCCTCACAATGCAATGCAATCAAATATCATGGAACGGCATCACCCTTCGTGCTTTACACTCTTCCTCACCAAACAATGACAGATATAATGGCAAGGAGTGCAGCATAGTTGGAATACATTTCAATATCACCCGACAAGGGGAAATCATCAATCAATATCACAATAATTTCCCGCAAGGGTCTCAGCTATAACCAATCAATTCAAATATATCCTTAACAGTTGGATTTTCAATCAAACCAATACTTCATAGGTTCATCAACCAAGATTTCCAACAATAACGGCATCCAAGTAGAGACAAGTTCATAATATAACGAACATGGAAGTAATAACAAGATTTTTATCAAAATTAGACTCACGGGCATTCTTGACACACAATGCATAGGTAATCGTCACCATACCTATGCATTGAACATGATAAACACTTAGCACATAGCATACAATACCTATTCCCTCACCAAAGTTAGGCAAGACACTTACCTCGGGTCCACAATATAGCAATCAACCCTCTAAGACCGCCTTTCCTTTATAATCCGACTACGAAACAACGATATCTAGGCATAATTAATTCAATAATATCAATAAAGATTCAATAACACAATCCCATAGCCTAGATATGCAATTCCTAGCATTCTTCCAAAAATACCAAAATTCGACCCCGGGCCCGCTTAGTCCAAACACGAAGCTCGGACCAAAACCCGATCACCCATACCCCCACGAGTTAGAATATATAATTTGTTTTGAAATACGACCCCAAATTGGGGTTGAATTACCCAAAAATCCCAAAAATCCAACTCTACCCAAAACCCCTATTTTCTACTTTGATTTTAGGATTTTAGGCCTAGATTCTAGTGTTTGATGAAGGAAAATGGAAGAATTAGGAGTTAAGATCACTTCCCCAAGAGGTTATGGAGGGAATCTAGCTTGGGGGTCGTCAACGGGGTCTTGGAGAAGAAGGAATTGATGAAGAAGGGTAAATCCCGTAATAACATTATGTTTTTGACTTAAAGAATTAACTGGGCGATTTTGTTCATCGCAATCGCAATAAAGGGGTTGCGATCGTGGAGAGTCTGGTCCTAACTCACTGCGATCGCAGAAGAGGAGTTGCGATCGCGGAATAGAGCTTAGCTGAACCTATGCGATCGCAGGAAGAGGTATGCGATCGCGGAACGCTGGGACATCACACTATGCGATCGCGGGTCGAAGGGATGCGATCGCGGAAGGGACCTGGACATACATCTGCGATCGCGGATCAAAGGCTGCGATCGCAGAGAAGAAAACACTAGAAACCTGAAGAAAACACCAGATTTTTTACTCTCTACCACCCCGTTAGCTACTCGAAACTCAACCGAGCCCTCGGGTCTCAACCAAAAACACACACAACTCCCAAATCATCCTACGGACTTATTCAAGTCTTTAAATCACCAAATTATCATCAAAATCATCGAATTAAACCTCAAAACTCTTAGAATTTTCTTAAAACTTCATAAAGCTTAATTTTTCCAATTTTGATCCGAAATACGTCATTCCAAGTCCGTTTTACACCAAACTTCACAGATAAGTCACATAACATATATTAAACCTGTTCCGGGCTCCAGAACCATCATACGGGCCCGGTAATACGGTTTTCAAATCAAAGTTCATTTTCAAAAATATTTATTATTTTCAGAAAATAATTTTCTTTAAAAAATCCATTTCTCGGGCTTGGGACCTCGGAATTCGATTCCAGGCATACGCCCAAGTCCCATATTTTCCTACGGACCCTCCGGGACCGTCAAATCACGGGTCCGGGTCCGTTTACCAAAAATGTTGACCAAAGTCAACTTTGTTCAATTAATTATTCCAAGAATTTCAATTTTTATCAATTTTTCACATAGAAGCTTCCCGACTACATGCTCGGGTTGCGCACGCATATCGAGGTGAGATTAACAGAGGCTTTCGGAGCCTCGGAACACAAATTTAGCTGAATTTACTTAGGATGACCTTTTGGGTCATAACATGCCCAGTAAGTATCAAGACTAACCTCGGTGAAGTAGTGACGCGGACTAGTCGAGACAACACTGGTCTAATAAATTAAACAGACATCAATATAGAAATGACCGTACATAATATCTATCTAAAGATTTTACGATATAGTTAACAACATGACAATAAAATGCGGAAGGAATTACCGAAAACTAATCAACGGAACCGCATAATAATACTAGAAGAATGGACAGAAAATACGAGCCAAAACCGGAGAAACCACCACACAATAACACACTGGTAACTTAGCACTGCGTTAGTTTGTTCACATCAAACCTTAGCCAATAAACCCAATAAATTGGTGAAAACTTTTAAACAGTAGTTTATATTGAAAGCTTTGAAGATATAATCATTTCAGTGTAGAAAGATCCTTTTTGAAACATACTTTCTCCGAATGTGTATATATATATATATATATATATATATATATTAGAAAGAGAAATCTTTAAAACATAGCTCTTTCAAATGCATGAACTTCAATTATACTTTCCCCAATAAATGCCGTTCAAATATCATTTTATTCAAGACAAATGCTTTTCAATAAAAATCTTTCCATCATAATTTCCTCAAGAACAATCTACCGGAACTGAGTTTGTAACTAAGAATTTGTCATGCAGTACAGGGGGAAAGCTCCTGGAATACATCCTTAGTCCCAATTTAGATATGCGATGCAGTACAGGGAGAAAGATCCCGGAATCTCGTACGTAGTCCCAATTCAAATATGCAATGCAGTACAGGGGTAAAGCTCCAGGAATCTCGTTCGTAGTCCTAATTTAAATATGCAATGCAGTACAGAGGAAAAGCTCCCGGAATCTCGTCCGTAGTCCCCATTTAAATATGCAATGCAGCCAACTGAGGGAAACAACCAGCATGTGACAGAAACAACATACATTGCCACAACAGGCACAAACGCAACAAAAGACAGAATGCAAGGTGCGATGAGCAAATCAATATAAGGACTTGAATCACAAGAATGGTAAAAACTCACTCGTAAGAAGTAGCCACCTGAAGGGAATGCCAAGCACAAGAGAAACAATATAACAAGGGGAAAACAAGGCAAATATAGCAACGATTTTTAATATTCAAGTTCACAACCAAAGAAACCAAATCATCCCGGCAAGGGAAGCAGCTATAACCAATCTCACTTAGACAATTAGCTTCACGGAATAAACTCAGCTTGAAAAAATGCTCAGTAAACAGGCAACACCAAAGAAATATCATCAACATGGACGGCTATCAACTAAACCTAAGTATCACTTAAGGAAAAATCATATAAATCACAATGCACGACTCATGGGGATGCTTGACACCAACGTATAGATATTCCAATTACTGCTAAGCAATTATAGGGCGAGATTATACTAGTTTTAGTCAAATAGGTAGCGTATGAAGGAATATATAGCATAACGGTAGGAAAGGCAAAGTATTCATTTAAGTCAATTAAGATCAAATAAGAAACAAAGGAACGCTAAGCAAGTAATTTCTAATTTGAGCAGGAAGAGATGAAACTAGAAATCAGGAACTTAGATATAACAATTACAATTCATAGACGGGGAATATAAGGACCTAAAAATCCTAAAAGGGCAATCTATTTGCAAATACGTCCGAGTACGCACTCGTCACCTCGCGTACGCGGGCTACAATCAACATAGAAAACTCAATCCTAAGGGGTAGTTCCCCCACACAAGGTTAGGCAAGATACTTACCTCGAAGGCGACAACCCGGTACTCTAAAATGGACTCTTCGGGTGAAAAGACATCCGGACGGCACAAAATCAACTAAAACAACTTCAAAATACACATAAAATGTATAAAGAACTATTCCGAATAATAAAGTTTCAATATTTAAAAAAGTATAAAAATTGACCCAAAAGTCGACCCTCGGGCCCGCACCTCGGAACCCGTCGAATTTTAAAAAAAATCCGAATACACATTCCGGTACTAGTTCAATCATACAATTTTTATCAAATTCCGATATCACTTGGTCCATCAAATCATGATTTTTCAATTTAGAAATTTTCTTTCAAAACCCACAATTTCCCCAACTCAAAACACAATTTATATGATAAAAACAAGGACTAATTCATGGAATATGTTTAATTCTAGTTGAAGAGCACTTACCCATACGAATTGTGTGAAAACCCCTCAAAGAATCGCCAAGAACCGAGCTCTAGAAGTCAAAATATAATAAAAATGGTGAAACCCCCGATTTTGGATTATATTCTGTATGCCCAGATATTTGAACATTGCGATCGCGGACCAAAGGATGCGATCGCATAGAGGAAATAATGTTGCTGGCCAGAAAGGTGCTATGCGATCGCGAACAAGTTGATGCGATCGCATAGGAGGAAATTATGGTCATTGTCCAGTGGTGCATCGCGAACGCGACAAGGGGAATGCGGACGCGGAGAAGAAGAAAAGGAGAGCTACGCGAACGCAATGAAGGAAAACCCATCTGCCTCACCCCTATTTTTCTATTGTGCGAACGCAATGGTGTAGATGCGATCGCGAAGAAGGAGAAAATATACTTCTGCGATCGCGGACTTATATGTGCGAATGCATTGAAGGAAAAACTGGGCAGGTCAAAGTAACACTACATGATCGCGACCACTATTATGCGATCGCATAGAAGGAAACCAGAAGACAGCATCAACAGTTCAAAAATAGGGTAAATTGACCCGAAACCCATCCGAAACACACCCGAGGCCCCCAGGACCCCGTCTAAATGCACGAACAAGTCATATAACCTAACATGACTCGCTCGAGGTTTCAAATCACATAAAACAACACCAAAACGACGAATCAAACAAAGAAATCAACTTATAGATTTTCAAAAAGTCAAATATCAAGACTCGCGTCGAAACCTATCAATTCAACCCGGAATGACGTAAAATTTTGCATACAAATCATAAATGACACGAAGGACCTACAGTCACTCTCGGAATTCCGTTCTGAGCCCGATATCATAATTTCACCTATCGACCGAAATCGTCAAAATTCAAACCTTCGCCAAATTACCTCAAATTACTCTACGGACCTCCAAAACCAATTTCGGGCGCGCGCCTAAGTCCAAAATCATAATACAAAGCTATTGCAATTAACCATAACTCATTCCGAGGCCGTTTTCACAAAGGTCAAACCTGCGATCAACTCCCATCACTTAAACTTCAAAAATTGAAATTTGCCTCCCAATTTGACTCCGGATTATCTGGTAACTGAATCCAACCACGCACGCAGGTCGGTATACCCAATGTGAAGTTGTCATGACCTTACGTTACCAAACGGAGTTTAAATTCTCAAAACGGGATGTCGGGTCGTTACATTATTTCCCTCTTAAAACAAACGTTCGTCCTCGAACGTGCCAAGATTCACCTTGAACTCATCCAATCACTGATTGTAAACTTGTAACACACACCCACGGGTGATCCCACGTCACCCCAACCTACATAAGTCTGATGACACCATCACAACTGCAATATAGCTTCCCCATCACCACCGATAAGCCTCATACCTCAATTTCTCACCTTTTACTCATTTCCAAAGGACCAAATTCTAAATCCATATCCGGCATTAGCCTCAACCGGCTGCACCAACTCACGACTATACTCATAAGACACGACCACACAATATAGCATATCACCCTAGGCTAACATTTTTTATCACAATAGTTGCCCACTCACCGAGCCACAACTAACACCACCGGGCACACATCCCGCAAGCTAAACTAAAGAAGCACATAACGAAAATGACTGAATATGAAAAGAGAAACATATAAAGGAGCTATCAAACAAGCCCGTAGGCACAACTCTCTATCAATACTGACTTACGAAAGCAAAATAACAAGGAAGAAACAAAGCATATGAACAAATCACAAGGATCCCATCCTGATAAAATTTTGACCGCGGTACTCAGCCCGGCCCAAACATATCGAATCACAAATATCACGAGGACCTCGCCCTCAACTCTAAATCGCATACCATAAATATATCATACCAATTGAAATTCCCCACTAACTCATCTCGGCTAATAAAATCATAACACTCACGAACTCACATCTCGATGGAGTATCAAATCACAGCTCGTAAACAAAATACTTAGGGAAAATTACATTAAGCCTACCCTAAAGAACAACAAGGACTCACTTCTAGTCTCACCACTCTCAGTGATGAATAAAACAATGATAGACACGGGTTACCACTCATAGAATCTCCCAACAGGAGAAAGCATGAAAAATATAGTGCAACGCATGAAACTCACTTATCAATACAACAACAAATAAGGGAAACTCGTTCCGACCAACAGAACTATAATGAACTACAAACGGTGCCCCTTTTTAACACATCAAAGCATACCCGGGAGATAATATCTGGCACAACGACCTCTAGTTTACTATATGAAACACATAAATGGGTTGGGCCTCCCCCTCTTGGCGCCTTCTACTCACTTGAATACCTTACTATAAAACCTGCTTGAATCTTGGAACAATCTCTCACCAGGTGGCTAACATCTCCACGCTAAAAACAACCTCTCTGCCGACGTGGCTGTGGAAGTCATACAATACGAGTACTCTGAGACCCCTGAGTACCTGAAACCCCCATGCGAATATGGTAATGCAACTGAACTGGCTGACCCACAAAACCTCCATCGTGTCGTACCTTGCCTCCATAACAAGGACCAGTAGATTTCTCCTGCCTTCGAGGCCTCCTTGCCTCCCTGAACTTTCTCTCCTGATCTCGTATATCCTCTCACTCCTGGCCCCACATGCTCTCTAATCGGCGAGCGGTCCCTACTACATGCTGAAACGACGCATCCGACTCTAACTCTCGCGTCCTGCTAAGCCGAATATCATGCCTGAGTCCCTCAATGAATCTACGGACTCGCCTCATAACTGAAGCAACCAAGTGAGGTACATAACTGGCCAACTCACTAAATCTAACGGCGTACTCCAATACTGACATAGTGCCCTGACATAAATGCTCAAACTCCGCGTGTCATTCATCTCAGAGGGACTGGAGTGCAACTCCCTCAAAACATCTCTGAAACCTGAATCCATGCCAGTGAAGCTGACTCGGCCAGGCTACCCCAACTCATATGTCGTCACCACTGAACAACCCACTACTCTGAACCTGAGACGTGACAAAAGCAATCACGCTCGTCTCCACAATACCCGAAGTATGAAGAATATAGTGACACTTCCCCAGAAAACCCTGGCATCATCTGTCGCCAATCCACTGATAGATAGGAGGGTGGTACTTCATGTACCTCTCAAGTCCAAGGTGTTCTTCTTCCGATGTTGCTGCCCTAACCGCGGGCTGAACTGAAACCACATGTTGTGCTGCCATGACAACTGGAACCTGACCAACATGGTCTCACTGCTCTGGAGTGTAGACGGTGGGAGTCTGAACTCCTCCCCTGATCTGTGAAGTAGCTGGTGCACCTGGAATCAATCCCGCTTGAGTCAATGTACCAATTATACTCAAAAACTGCGTCCAGGTATCCTGAAGTCCGGGGTAGCAACAGGCACCTTTAGTACCTGTTCCCCAATATTAATTACTGGAGGCTCATCAACGGCTGCTCTGGTAGGCATCTTAACTGCGACACGTGTTCCTCGTCGGCCTCTGTCTCTGACCCTTGCAACATTTGTTTCGGGGTAACATCATCAGGAAATACAGCTCATGTCCTCACCATCGGTGAGAGAATGGAACGATAAATTTCAAATTTCAAGATCAAAGAACTCGCACAATGGGAATGAAGGAAGTGAAATTGTCCTACTAGTTCTGTAGCCTCTCGAAGATAAGTACAGGCGTCTCCGTACCGATCCGCAAGACTCATCTAAACTCGCTTATGACTCGTAACACCTATGAACCTAGAGCTCTGATACCAACTTGTCACGCCCCAAATTTCCCTCCGTTGGGTATCGTGATCGCACCTAGTCTTAGGGACTAGGTAAGCCTAACATTTAGAGAATAATAACAATAATACAAGAAATCTAACAGTCTCGATATAGAAATCTTGACAGAATTACAATGTTTCCAAAACCGGCAATACAAGTCATAAGCTCTACGAATTTACTCTAAAATCTCTAATTACCATTGTTCGGAATGAATACAACAAGGTATGAATAATAAATACAAGAAGGTGACTCCAAAGCCTGCGAACGCAGCAACAGGTTACCTTGAGTCTCCCCGTCAATGATCCACGCATCTACTGACAATAATTACCTGGATCTGCACAAAACAATACGCAAAAATGTAGTACGAGCACACCACAGCGGTGCCCAGTAAGTATCAAGACTAAACTCGGTGAAGTAGTGACGAGGACTAGTCGAGACACCACTGATCTAATAAATTAAACAAGCATCAATATAGAAATGAACGGACATAATATCTATTTAAAGATTTTATAATATAGTTAACAACATGACAATAAAATGCGGAAGGAATTACCGAAAACTAATCAACGGAACCGCATAATAATACTAGAAGAATGGACAGAAAATACGAGCTAAAACCGGAAAAACAACCACACAATAACACCTTGGTAACTCAGCACTGCGTCAGTTTGTTCACATCAGACCTTAGCCAATAAACCCAATAAATTGGTGAAAACTTTTAAACAACAATTTGTATTGAAAGCTTTGAAGATATAATCATTTCAGTGTAGAAAGATCCTTTTTGAAACATACTTTCTCCGAATGTATATATATATATATATATATATATATTAGAAAGAGAAATCTTTAAAACATAGCTCTTTCAAATGCATGAACTTCAATTATACTTTCCCAAATAAATGCCTTTCAAATATCATTTTCTGCAAGACAAATGCTTTTCAATAAAAATCTTTCCATCATAATTTTCTCAAGAAAAATCTACCGAATCTCAGTCTGTAACTCAGAATTTGTCATGCAATACAGTGGGAAAGCTCCCGGAATACATCTGTAGTCCCAATTTAGATATGCGATGCAGTATAGGGGGAAAGCTCCCGGAATCTCGTATGTAGTCCCAATTTAAGTATGCAATGCAGTACATGGGGAAAGCTCCCGGAATCTCGTTCGTAGTCCCAATTTAAATATGCAATGCAGTACATGGGGAAAGCTCTCGGAATCTCGTCCAAAGTTACCATTTAAATATGCAATGCAGCCACTTGAGGGAAACAACTAGAATGCGATAGAAACAACATACATTGCCACAACAGGCGCAAACGCAACAAAAGACAGAATACAAGGTGCGATGAGCAAATCAATACAAGGACTTAAATCTCAAGAATGGTAAAAACTCACTCATAAGAAGTAGCCACTGAAGGGAATGCCAAGCACAAAGAGAAATAGTATAACGAGGGGAAAACAAGGCAAATATAGCAACGATTCTTAATATTCAAGTTCACAACCAAAGAAACCAAATCATCCCGGCAAGGGAAGCAGTTATAACCAACCTCACTTAGACAATTAGCTTCACGGAATAAACTCAACTTGAACAAATGCTCAGTAAATAGGCAACACCAAAGAAATATCATCAACATGGATGGTTATCAACTAAACCTAAGTAGCACTTAAGGGAAAATCATATAAATCACAATGTACGACTCACGGACATGCTTGACACCACGTATAGATATTCCAATTACTGCTAAACAATTATAGGGCGAGATTATACTAGTTTTAGTCAGATAGGCAGTGTATGAAGGAAGATATAGCATAACGGTAGAAAAGGCAAAGTCTTCATTTAAGTCAATTAAGATCAAATAAGAAACAAAGGAACACTAAGCAAGTAATTTCTAATTTGAGCAGGAAGAGATGAAACTTGAAATCAGGAACTCAGATATAACAATTACAATTCATACACGAGGAATATAAGGACCTAAAAATCCTAAAAGGGCAATCTATTTTCAAATAAGTCCGAGTACGCACTCGTCACCTCGCGTACGCGGGATACAATCAACATAGAAGACTCAATCCTAAGGGGTAGTTCCCCACAGAAGGTTAGGAAAGATACTTACCTCGAAGGCGACAACCCGGTACTCTAAAATGGACTCCTTGGGTGAAAAGACCTCCGGACGGCTCAAAATCAACTAAAACAACTTCAAAATACACATAAAATGTATAAGGAACTATTCTGAATAATAAAGTTTCAATCTTTACAAAGTTAAAAAAATCGACCCAAAAGTCGACCCCCGGGCCCGCACCTCGGAACCCGTCGAATTTTACAAAAAATCTGAATACTCATTTTGATACGAGTTCAATCATACAAATTTTATCAAATTTCGATATCATTTGGTCCGTCAAATCATGATTTTTCAATTTAGAAATTTCCTTTCAAAACCCACAATTTCCCCAACTCAAAATACAATTATATGATTAAAACAAGGACTAATTCATGGAATATGTTTAATTCTAGTTGAAGAACACTTACCCATACGAATTGTGTGAAAACCCCTCAAAGAATCGCCAAGAACCGAGCTCTAGAAGTCAAAATATGATAAAAATGGTGAAACCCCCAATTTTGGATTATATTTTGTCTGCCCAGATATTTGAACATTGCGACCACGGACCAAAGGATGTGATCGCATAGAAGAAATAATGTTGCTGGCCAGAAAGGTGCTATGCAATCGCGAACAAGTTGATGCGATCGCATAGGAGGAAATTATGGTCACTGTCCAGTGGTGCATCGCGAACGCGACAAGGGTAATGCGGACGCGGAGAAGAAGAACAGGAGAGCTACGCAAACGCAATGAAGGAAAACCCATCTACCTCAACCCTATTTTTCTATTGTGCCAACGAAATGGTGTAGATGCGATCGCGAAGAAGGAGAAAATATACTTCTGCGATCGCAGACTTATATGTGTGAATGCATTGAAGGAAAACCTGGGCAGGTCAAAGTAACACTACGCGATCGCGACCACTACTATGCGATCGCATAGAAGGAAACCAGAAGACAACATCAACAGTTCAAAAATAGGGAAAATTGACCCGAAACCCATCTGAAACACACCTAAGGCCCCTAGGACCCCGTCTAAATGCACGAACAAGTCATATAACCTAACACGGACTCGCTCGAGGTTTCAAATCACATAAAACAACACCAAAACGACGAATCAAACCAAGAAATCAACTTATAGATTTTCAAAAATTCAAATATCAAGACTCACGTCGAAACCTATCAATTCAACCCGGAATGACGTGAAATTTTGCATACAAATCATAAATGACACGAAGGACCTAAAACCACTCTCGAAAATTCCGTTCCGAGCTTGATATCTAAATTTCACCTATCGGTCGAAATCGCCGAAATTCTAACCTTCGCCAAATTACCTCAAATTACTCTACGGACCTCCAAAACCAATTCTGGACGCGCGGCTAAGTCCAAAATCATCACAAGAAGTTATTGTAGTTAACTAAAACTCATTCTGAGGCCGGTTTTACAAAGGTCAAACCTCCGGTCAACTCCCATCACTTAAACTTTAGAAATTGAAATTTGCCTCCCAATTCGACTTCGGGTTATCCGGTAACTGAATCCAACCACGCACGCAGGTCGGTATTCCCAATGTGAATCTGTTCATGACTTTACGTCACCGAACGAAGTTTAAATTCTCAAAACGACATGTCAGATCGTTACAATAAGGGTGGCTAACGATGTTGTCAAAGCGAAGAGATACGGGTGGTTGTTAGAGAGATAAGGGTGGCAATGTCACGGATGATGTGTGATGGCTTGGGGACATTGTGTTTGGTGATTTTCATGTGATGGTGTGCTTTTCCTTGTGTCTGTCATACACCGTACATGACTTGTTTTGTTTCTTCGATGAGTTACTCAATGTCCTTGATAGTACTTGTTGATTGGGGCTGTAGTAGTACACTCGCACAAGCGTAAACCGTAGCATGCCACTTATACTAGCTTAGAATATGAAACTTGACATTTATCGAGCATGCCCATGTGTTCTTATATTATCCGTCTTTATTGAGCATGTGATCATATCAGGCCGATTGTGATTGTGAGTCAGCGACTATGCCGGGCGAATTGTGATTGCGAGCCTGTGACCATGCCAGGCGGATTGTGATTGCGAATCTGTGACCATGCCGGGGCGGATTGTGGTTGTGAGCTTGTGACCATGCCACACGGATTATGATTGTGATACTTTGACCATGTCGGGCGGATGTGAGCCTATGATCATGCCTAGCGGATTGAGATATTGGCATGTGAGTTATCCGTGTGTTTGTGATTCGAGATGCGGTCACGAGGTGCCGTGAGTATATGATGGTGGGTTGAGAACTGTGACTTGTGACTATGAAATGAGGTATCACGAAGTGATTTCGTTGTGAATCTTGTATTAGAACGGCTTGATTAATTGGTTGTCCTTTGTGTTTCTTATTTGGTTTCAATGTTATTTTCACGGTGCTCATATTGCTTTACTGTTTATATCACATCTTGATTTTGTTGCCATATACTGATTTATGCTTTCCATTATTAACTTTATATTTCTATATTGCACATGTTATTTTGTCTAGTGAGTGTCTTGATTGTACCTCCTCAACTACTCCACCGAGGTTAGTCTTGATACTTACTGGGTACCGACTGTGGTGTACTCATACTACACTTTTGTACATTTTTGTGCAGAACCAGGTATTGGAGATATCGGACTCGGGCGAAGTCGTCTTATTGATCGCGAGGATTCAAGGTAGAGTTGCTTGGTCGTCGCAGTCCCTTGGAGTCCTTTCCTTATATTGTATTGTCAGTTGTTATTTGAACAATATTTTATTTCAATCCTTGAGATCATTCCATGTATTCAGCTAGAGTTCGTGACTCTGTATTACCAAATCTTGGGAGGTTGTTATGATCATTGTCCCGTAGGCTTATTCCGCTTTTATTTTAGTATTTATTTTAAACTATGTTTCAAATTGTCATTGTTAAAACTGGCGTAATCGTTGTTAGTAATCGGTTTACCTAGTCTTAAAGACTAGGTGGCATCACGACGCTTGCGGTGAGTTTTTGGGTCGTGACATTAATGATATGCCTTTTTTAACCTTTTAAAATATAGAGTTCACGTTGGACAACATAGTAATCTAAGTACTTCACTAATATTAGAAATATTTATTTAATTAATTTTATTAATATTTAAAAATAATCATTTAATTAATTTTTCTAGGTTATTTAATTATCTCCTACTATTAGCACTCTAGGAAAGTTAATATACTTTTGCCTAATTCTTGGTTCAACTCCCGACATTTGGCTAATTCACTCACACGTTCGTTTTTTTCTTTTTGCTTTTTTGTTAGGAGCCTTTACTATTTGGTAAAATTGGAGCACTGATTCCATTAAAACAAATATTTGGTGAAGTACGAGCTATTTTGACTTATTTTTGTTAAGTATTTATTATTTAGTAAATTATTCTTTGTCTATTTGAACTATAGACAAATTTATTTTACATAAATCCTTTCCTGTTTTATACACCCAAATACTTCTATAAAAAAAGCTATAATTTCACACTTTAATCGTTAAAATTCGGCTGTTCTAGAAGCACTGTTCCAGGTTCTTTTCCTCTAAGCAAAAAATATTCGTATTAGCTGTTTTATTTTGTATACACGTATTTGTATTAGTACATAAATTTTGCATTCACGTATACTGTTAAAACCTTGATTATAATATCAAAACAATTTATATTATACCCAATGTTTAATTTATTTGCGGTGTTTGTAAGCATACGTTTCAAGATTAATGCATTATAACCCATCATCTTGAAGTTCACGTACTTTCATTTTTGAGTTATATTAGAATGCTTCTAAGAATTTTTATGAGTATGTTTCAATATAGCTTTGTAGATATAACAAAACGAACAAGTGTGTTCTACTAATACTTTTATGCTAGAAAGATGTAATTTGTTACATTGAGATTTTTTGGGGTTCTGCGAGTGTCCTAAATATTAGAAAACTAAAGTTAGAAAAATACTACTCCTAGCTATGTCGATGGCCACACCATAAAACTAAGACAAGATGCTATCTCTTTCCTGCTCTAACTCCAAAAATTTTAATTTTAATTTATTTAATTACACTTTCAATTTATAACTCAAATATAACTTTTAATAATGTTTATTCGATTTTAGAAATAATTTACTCATTGAAACTAAAGAACACGCCCGATGCGCTATATAAAAAATATACATATTATATTTTTTAGAAGGACTATACCATGTAATTTCCTTTTTTTTTTTAAACGGAGAAGGGTCATAAATGTCCCTGAACTATTGAAAAGGGTCTAAAAATACCCTTCATCCACCTATTGGGCTAAAAATACCCCTTCATCAATCTTTTTGGTTCACTTATGCCCTTTGACCGTTAGGTCAATGCTGAATTTAAAATATAATTATTAAAATTTCACGTGACAACTTCTTATTGATCGAAATCGAAATTAAAATATCTAACCTATTAGAAAGACCTACCAATATCTACCCATTTTTCGGACTAACTCGCCCCAAATACTAACCTGGCCCGAATAAAAAGTTCAAATAGAAAAAGGCGCCCCACTTCCATCTAACCCGTTGATGATAGGCTATAATTACATATTTTAGTCGCTTATTACACTCTAATTTACTGCACTTTAATTGAGTTTGAAATCACTAGTGTTTTGCACTAACTGTCACGACCCAAATCCTAACCCAGGTCGCGATGGCGCCCAACACCGTTGTCAGGCAAGCCAACATTAATCTGCTAGTGAGTTTCATTTATTTTGTCAAAACTTTTCCAACATTTACCTGGTTTAAATTTAAGACGTTCGGAAATAACGAATAACCTAGGCAATTTCAAGCCGAAATAACCAAAAGGAGTCATAATTTAATAATTACATCCCAAAAGAATAGTCTACTAACGTGCGTGCCAGGAACTAGTGTCACAAGTCTACAGGCATCTAGTAGAGTAAAATCAAAAGGAACAAAAGTATGTCCTACTGTCTTAGAAAATATAGACAGAAATAGCAAAAGGAAAAGGTCCAAGGTGCTGCTGAATGTCGCTAGGAGAAGCAGCTCGCCGTGAAACCTCAACAGAAAGCAATCAAGGGCGAGCTCCGGACTGATATCCAGATGCATCTGCCTTAGAACCTGTACAATTAAGTACATAACGTAGCATGAGTACATAAATAATATGTACCCAGTAAGTATCCAGACTAATCTCGAAGAAGTAGTGACGAGAGGTCAACTTGACACTCACTAGAGTCCAAGCAGTATATCTAGATGTAAAATTTAAAGAGAATAACAAGTACACATGGATAATAGAACAATAGAACAATGAATATCAAGCATACTTACGAAACCTGTTTACGAGGCGAAACTCCAACATACAAATTATGAATTTATCTTCCAAGACATCTAACAATTTTAAAGTCATGAATAATATCAAACAAGTAGCATGCACATAATGTATCAGAAGGTACGGTTTAGGCCAACATAATAATAAATGTGCACTGCCGAAGGGTCAAACGGCGCGAACCATAAATGCATCTATTAACTTGTCGTGGCGTACGACCCGCTTCCATGAGAGTACTGGACATGATCACTCCGCTCGCGGAATATATATTGCGAAGCGGTCACACATTAACACAACATTTTTCTTTAAATCCTTTCCTAAAATAATGATTCGTCTGAGTACATCAAGTTCTGGGATTTCTTGGAAACAAGCTTGCATACAAGGAAAACACAAGGCATATGGCTCAATTAGCGGAATTTACAAGGCATGGTGTGAACCTAACTACCCGGTTATAACACGAATAGTCACTACGCATGGACTCTCGTCACCTCGTACGTACGTAGTCCCCACAAATAATGACACACAATTAATTACTTCACCTATGAGGACAATTCCCTCGTACAAGGTTAGAAAGGAGACTTACCTCGTTTCAAGCCTACTTTTCGGTCAAGAATGCGCCCGAAACTCCAAATTCGTCGCCCAAGGACTCGAAACTAGCCAAACATCACCTAAATAAATCAATTTATGCTCAAAAGTCCATAATTCTCCTATTTAAATGATTATTTCAACCTAATTTGCACAATTCTAAAATGTAACCTCGGGCCCACATGTTCGGATTCCGGAAATTTTCAAGGGAAATAGTTACCCATAGCCTAAGGATCAATATTATATAGTTTTTGCATGATTCCATAACGAACTTCTTGATAATCTCTCATTTTTATCAAAACCATAGCAAGTGCGCGGCCGCGCAAATGGGGAAGAAAATTTTCGATATGCGCGGCCGAAGCGCGGTTGGAGCGCGTCCGCGCACGTCCAGGCCTGAAAAATTATCCTTTTTCGCGTAGGAGAAGGTATAATTGTTTGGGGCCGACCTTACTTGGGATATATACATGGAAAAATGGTATTTTGAGGAAGTTGGACATATTTTTGACACATATTCGACCTAAGGAGGCAGAGACACAATAGGAGCAAGGCGAGAAATTCTTCTACGAGTTTTTCCTTCCTCTTCTTATTTTTCTTTGTTGGTTATGACTTTTAGTATTGTATTTTTATATACTATTATGAATAACTAATTTGTTATCTAGGGTTTTGATGGAACCTTTTGTAGGATAAGTTCTTGTTATGTTTTTATATAATTGAGCCGTTGGATTTCTCTACTTGTTCAACTACGTTTATATTGTGGTTGGTTGAAGAGCCCTCAATTAGCTGTGCCTATTTAGTATGTATTACTCGGGAGAGAGTGCATATTTAGGTAGTTGTTGAACAACATCACTCCCGACGTATGTGAGGAATCAATAATTAAGGGTTTAAAGGTGGGACTAAGGATAACGAAACCTTGGGTGCGATCTAAGTGAGTTGTAATTAAAGCCAGCTAGCGTAACTCGGGAGAGTATGTCTAGTAAATTGTTGTAATTACTCGGTAGAGAATTACAACACGCAGAGCGCTCATGATCGGTAGAGAATACTTAGGCGAAATTATAGAAGACATAGCGAGAAGGATTCCGACAATTGGGAAAATCATAACTCTAGACCTCCTTAATCTTTTCTCCAACCCGTAGTATCCCTAGTTGTTAATCTACTAATTTAATTTGTTAGTTAATTAGCTACAAGAATCTTAATATTTATAACATAAGAATTGTTCGAGCTTGTCTTCGTAGCAATTAAACAGCTGTAGCTAACCTTTAATTCTCTGTGGGATTCGACTCCGGACTTGTAAACCGGATATATTTGCAACGACCGCTTAGTCCTTCTTATAAGGCATAGTTGGGCATGATGATGGATTTACATGTGTTCATTTTCTTGATTAATCTCATGAGTAGCATTATCATCGAATAAGTGTTCATGAACAAATTAAGCAAAGAAAAGCCTACCATGAATGAGCCAATGATTTTCTTGACAATAATGTGGGACGGAAAACTAGGGGTAGTCCAACGATTTATGATATCTTCCAAACAATTATTTTGAGAGCTTTCCGTTATGTGAAAATGATTAAACTAATTCATCTTGAATATAATGCAATTTGTTTCTATCACGTAGTAACTTTGCATCTATATGTTCGCTGCAACTTCCATGGAGCTTTTATTCCACGGAGTTTGATAGAAGTGAGGCCTCTTTTTTGTTGTACTTTTTGATCGGGTTGAGTTAGTGTATGGAGTGGGTTAGTACGAAAAATTGATAGATATGGGTGGGTCTTTCTAATAGGTATGATATTTTTATTTTGGCCGATAAGAAATTGCCATATGGAATTTAAATAATTATTATTTTTAATCCAGCATTGACCTAACGGTCAAAGGGCATAAGTGAATAAAAAAGGTGGAAAGAGGGGTATATTTAGCCCAATAGATGAATGAAGAATATTTTAAAATATTTTTCAATAGTTTAGGGACATTTTTAACCTTTTCTGTTTTTTAAATTTGTATATTTCTAACCAAATAATGTACCCCCAAATTTGAACAGCCTGCGTGTATTACATTCAAGTGACCCTAAGCGACGCCGTCGCACGAAACCTGTTAGCTTCACAGAAAAAGAAGACTACGGAGCAACAAGCTGGGAGGGGAACAAAGATGGCGGGTCAACTAAAAAACCCTAAAAAACAGTTTCAGCTAAACCCTAACTGGGCTCAGCTCCGTGAAGTATATTCACTTCCTCACTCCGCTTTTTCACTTTCTCTTCCTAACGAACTTTACTTTGTATTTCTGATATCTATTATGCACTCTATTTCTCATTCTGCAGCAATTAAAGAGTAATGGCTTCAAAAAGCCTTCAGAAGCATCAGAAACAGAAACCCCTAATTCCATATTAGGTTTAAACCGGTTTCCTTCTTTTTTTTTTTTTTTTTTTTTTAAAGGTCTAAGCATTTGAAATTTTCTCTGTTTTGTTGCTTACTTTGGTTTGTTGTCTATAGGAAAGCGGAAAAACAGGTCCAGTGATGACTCTGGCGATGCTCGGCCTAATCCTCTTATTCCAACTTCATCAGATTCAAGGTGAGTTCAGAAAAAAGTATGCCCTTTTTGTTGCTTCCTTGTACGGTGTTTTTTTGGAGGGGGGGGGGGGGGC
>ML270109.1:686-50176 GCA_005239495.1 Nicotiana undulata | reverse complement strand
GTTTTTTTGGAGGGGGGGGGGGAGACTGGGGGAGGAGAGGGGGCCACTAGATTCATTATTTGCTTGGATACCTTTCATAAAAGATTAAATTTTTAGCATATTATATTGTTAGAGTAAACTATGGCTATAAAAAGCTAAGCTTGACACTTTCCTGTTCTATTTAAACCTCCTATAATTCAAGTGTGATTGAGTAAAATCTTTAATGTTCTGCAATTTAATCATTAGCTGCATAACAGTGTTACAGATGTGATAGCAATGGATTGTGAAATGGTGGGTGTAAGCTCTAACAAAAGTGCTCTTGGGCGAGTCACACTGGTATTCCTCAATCGTACCTTCTCATCTACGTTAAATACTTCTTCACTACATTTAGCAAATGGTTTTACTAGCAACTGTTATTGGTTGCTTGATGCTTAGAATAATCTTTTGGTTTAATAGTTATAAGCATAGACTGCACAAACATTTTCATAAATAAGCCGTTTATATCCAACTGATAAGTTCTCTTCTAGCTGGTCCTTCCTCTTTTTGAGTCAGGGACGGAGCTGCCCTTATATTTTTATGGATATATACTATATGTTGAATCTCTTTGACTTTTGTGTGTGTTTGATTCTTTCTTTTTTTGACTCCACTCAATGAAAATCCTAACTTCACTGTTATGCATATCATTCTTCTTTCTTATTATGGATATGTGAACTTTTTGTACAAGAATTTTTTTATGTTGCTATGTTTAAGCTTCTAATTGTTTCCGTACAAAACAAAACTGACATGTTTTAATTGTCGGGGTACATTCCATTTTTTGACAATATTGTTGTTTACGAAATGCCTCATTGCTTTTTTATTAGATTTATGCATGTACAGTTAAGTGCAAACTAGCTTATGTCAGGTCAACAAATGGGGAAATGTGATATATGACGAATTTGTCCGTCCAGTTGAACGTGTTGTTGACTTCCGCACCAAAATAAGTGGGATTAGACCTCAACACTTAAAAAAAGGTATGTTTCATTTCTCTCCGCACATTAGAAAAGTTACCAACAGAAGGAGAAGTTTCTAGTCTGGTGTCTTGGAAGAATTGAATTAACAAATTTGAAGCAAAATGCAACAATCGTTAAGAAAAGAGAAATACGTGACAAAGTGATTCTTATAATTTACCGCAAGTATACAATATTATGGAGTCACAAAGTGATGTACGAATATACAACAACAAGTCAACAACAACCTAGTATAATCCCACATGTGGGGTCTAGGGAGGGTATTGTGTACGCATGTCTTACCCATGTTGTAAGAATATATGCTAATTAATTATTCGAGTTGAACAAACTTGTACACCTAGATTCAATCTTTTGTCAAATAAAATGGCATTCTTATTCTTAGATGCTTTGTTCTTTCATGAAATTTTGGATTTGAATTTCTTAGAATAGAAACTCAAATTTTTATTCTGATACCAGAAAAGAGAAAGAAGAGATGTTAGGATGAAGCGTTTGATTGTTCCCTCAAACATGTTCAAGTTCCAATAGTGTTTGCAAGTAATCTAAAAAGGGTAAATATAGGATTCCCACTCCTAATTACATGGATACCTGGGTTCTAAACCTTTCTATATTTTTAGGTATAGATTCTTCCCATATTGCTTCTTCTATGGCTTCTACGTTACCGTATTTTTTTTCATTATTTTGGTGCTTGTGCTTTACTTGAGCCGAGGATGTATTGGAAACAACCTCTCTACCTCATAGGGGTAAAGTTCGCGCACACACTACCCTCCCCGGATCCCACTTTCTGGGATTACACTGGGTATGTTGTTGTTGTTGTTGTAGATTCTTCCCATATTTATGATTCCCTAATGTTAACATCCTTAACAGGAATAATTGAAGAGGGTTATCTCTACTCACCAATATTGGCTTTAAAAAAGCAATAAATAATACAAAAAACGATAAAGGGAGAAGAGAGAAAATGAAAAGAATAGAGAGATTTTAGGAAAATGAGACAGAATATCTTTTCATGAAGTATGTTCATTTGGTGTTATTCCAACCTTTCAAAATAAGTATAGTAGGATTTTATTGATACAATAATGGGTTCTGAACAAGTTATAACTCTTGAAAGTCTTTGTCGAAAAAAACTTTTAAATCGAAAAAAGTTACAGCTCTTGAAATCTTTGGAATTCTATCTCTAACTGAAAAAATTAGACTAGATAAAACCTTATATCCTGCTGAAACATAAGTTTATCTCCATTTTATTTCTACCTAAAAGAGACGCAATGTATAATAAAAAAATTAAAGAAAATAATATTGCAATCTTTGTTGAACCACATCACTAGTTTACTTGTTCAAAGTTGAATAGTCTGTTGGTTTATGCGTAATCTGAAAGGTTTATATTTTTGTTTTGTATTAATGGTTTTTAGCGGTCAGTTTGGAACTAGTACTAGCTTGATTTTGATTTGGACGAGTATTTATGGACGGGGTAATTCCATTTTGGTGATCACTGCTGTCTGCAAGTTATATGCTCAAAGCATATAAAAAATATTTTATTTGGTTTGTCTGAATAACGTGCACTTCTGATGTCATCTGCAGCGAAAGATTTTCGCATCGTTCAGAAGGAGGTGGCTGAACTAATAAAGGGACGGATTCTTGTCGGCCATGCTCTGAGAAATGATTTTAAGGTAACTGTGCACCTTCTCAGACTTTGCGTCTGGAGTACTTTCTATAACTTTTTGAGAATTTTTTCCTGTACAGGCCTTGTTATTAAACCATCCAAAGCAGGATATTCGTGATACTTCTGAGTTTCAGCATTTTCTGAGGTAATTTTCACCCCGCCCCTGCCTCCCCACCAAAAAGAAATGCTTGGTTCCTTGCGGCTTTCAGCTATTAGCCTGTATTTTAGCTGCAATATGGTTCTGACATTGGGTTGATAAAGTAGGGAAGGACGCAGTCGCGCGCTTCGGCACCTTGCCACTGAAGTCCTTGGAGTGGAGATTCAAAACGGAGAGCACTGCCCAGTTAGTTCTATGCTTTTAATGACTTTATTGTGCTCTTATACTTTATTTTCTTGTAGTTTTTCATCCTAACAAATGGAATCCTTACTGTATGTGCTTTAATGTACTGTAGTTTTTGAATCTGGTTTTACAGAATGAGTCTCAAAATTTGAATTTTATAGCAGCTTGTCAGTTTATTATCCTAGGCCCATATCCGAATGATGTCTAACTCGTATCCATAATGTTGTGCAGATAGAAGATGCCCGTGCTGCTATGATGCTTTACCTAAAGCGCAGGAAGGAATGGGAAAAGAGCGTCAAGGACTTTGTAAGGCTCAAGGAGAAACAGAAAAAGCGCAAACCAAAGAAAAAAACAGGCTTATTGAGAAGACCTGCATCTGAATAATACTGAAAATTCTTCCTAATGAGATGATCACTCAAATTTATCTCTTTGCTCGTTACATGCATCAAATTAATGACTAGGGGGGAGCGAGAGACCTGACTAAAACATGGTAGAGGAATGTTGAAGTATGTGAGGTGCTCCAGGGAAGAAATATATCGGACCCTCTATCACTATTGTGGTCTGCCAAATTTTGTGCTCGCTAGACCTTATTTTATTTAAAGAATCACGATTGGATCCACTCAAGACTGGTTCTTCTAAAGAAAGAAGGAAAATCGTCTCTTCTTTCGTGGTTTTCACCGATGAACTGCCAGTCTTTTGTGCTAAATTCATAAAGCCTAAGCTTCCTTGTTAGCGCTTTCCTTACTTCTTGTAGAGTTGAGCAGTCGTTCATATGTACTATCTTGTCCTTTTGGAAAAGAACGGGACTTCATCAGAACTTAAAATTGTAAACCAGGGCAATTAGGAAAAGAGTTGCTAGAATTCTATTTACAATGTGGCATATTTTGCTTTCAGCATTTTCCAGAGGGGCTTTTGTTTGAATTCTAATTGAAGTTTATGCAGAACAGTTTGCGTCATATGAAACAATATTGGACTGTGGAGTTACTGTGATGGTAGTTGAAAAGTGGTGATAGTCTACTAATGAAACTGCTGATAATTGTAATCTCTCTTCTTCTTTTCTGTAGCTGAGCATATACGTCTCTCGGCCTTTTGGCTAAGATCAGGTATAATATCTGTTTTTGTCAGATTTGATACGTGGTTCATCAGCTCACATGATATTAACTCATTTTTCTGTAGCTTGTGCTTACTAAAAGTGTGTATCTGGCAATTGGAACTGTGTATCATGTGAAATTGAGATAACTTTTGGCTATTGACATGAAAGGCTTGGAGTTCATCTGTAACTTCTATGTACCAAAAATCATCAGATAATTGTTCAACTATTCAAGTAAATTACCAATAGTAGCTCATTTGTTAATGAAATAGCAGGTCCACAGCTCAGTTGCTGGAATTTGCTTGGAGGAAGTTCACAAACTGAAATTATCCTCATGAACCACTAATGTTCAGCTCATGCAAGCTGGGGTGACGGACATTAGTGAACTTTTCCATATTGTTTTAGTTTCGTCGAAGAAATAAAAAAATACTCCTTAAAAAGATGAAATCAAGGTTAGTTTGGTCTTTTAGGTGTCTTTTATCCTCGAAAGCGAACGCCCTTTATTTATTCCATGTTGGATTAGTTTAATTTTTTTTACTTCTCTAAGGTGCTCACTTTGCTCCCGACTCGAACATGTAACCTCTCTTGAGATGGAAGGTGCTTAGCACTTGAGCAACTCACTTTGTCGTGGATCAATATAAATGAAAACTGAAATTGTGGTATAAATACTGGAAACAATATGCAAATAAAAAAATAGTATCAGATTTATATAAGAATTATATTCCTAATCTTGATGACCAAAAGCTTCCTTATGGTACAAAGCAGATACTGGAAGCATATCGTACAAAGGAAGGTGACGCACATATTTAGGGAAGGGAATAGATTGGCATAACATTCAATTGATTGTGTGTGCTATGCACAACTGGATGTTAAAGGAAAAGGGATTGTTAACGATGACAAGCTCTAATGTCCACATTTAAGAATAAGGGTACCGAGGAGTTAGGAGTAAGGAGGAAAGGAGTACAAAGGTGATGGAGGGAATAAGAGGCAGTACATATACTCATCATGTTCGAGTCTTTAGGGGGAGAACATGATGGGGTTATTTTTTTACTAACATTGTATTTTGTTCTGCACGGAAAGCTACTGTAACTATGCCTTACCTATCAACGAACCTTCAATTGGTGGTATTAGTACTTTGTACTCATTCCATTGGAGGGAAAGCATAGGTATGCATAAGCATAAAAGCTACGATACAAGAGGATGAACGAGGTTGTGGAGTCGGTGTCTATCTTGAACTGCATGATCCACCCTGCCCTAGTAAGAAACACATACAAGGGAGATACAAAGGAAGTACCAATTCACAAAACAAAAATGTGGTGCCTGGGCAGCCTTTAACACTGCCCAGTTTTGCTATACAACTGGACAAAAGCAAAGGAAATAGCTGCTGGATACAACTGTGGTGTAACCAATACTTTTTTGTTGTGTTGTGCCTATCAGAAGCAGGTATTCAGGTCACCAAGCAGCTCACGAGGACAGGAATAAACAGTAGGAGTCAGGAAAGGAGCATGGAAGTTAATCTAAGACACTGGTTTTGGACTCAAAATACGGGCACATTGAACTTACAAGGGAGGAACTACCAGGTACAATTGCATTCTTGGTCATGGAAACTTAATGTAAATGCTGGGATATCAAGGGTACAAGCGAGGATCAAGCCCGAAATTTGGAGGACACCTACTACCCGCAACAGGAATGTAATGGAAAAATCTTCAAGTGCGTGGGACAATGTTAGCCCCTTGACAAAGGTCCTCGGCAGGTGTGGGTTGTGACAAGGAATTTCATGATGGCCTTGGCACACAACCTGAAAAATGGGGTAACATCATGACGGGCAGCTCGGCATGACGGACTATGCGGGATTGACAAACACGCTTTGAACGAAGGCAAGGCGCATCTCACTTAGACGTGCAGGTTGTAATAACCATGGCAAAGCAGGGGCAAATACATGGCAAAGCAAGGCAAGGCAATGCGGGACAAGCAATAATAATTGATGCGGGCATATTTGATCAAGTTGGGGGCGACTTGACATAAACGGGCAGCTGCGGCAATGTTCGTGTGCGGCTAAGTCAGTGGGCGGCAACCTGTGGCCAAGACATTGGGGTAGAGCAGTGTCAAAAGGCAAGGCTGGGTGCAATACCAGCCTTGAGCATGCAACAGCTGGGTAGAATTGGCACATGCTGTGCACAGGCAGCAATTACAAAACGTGTGCAAGGAACATGGAAGGCAGTTGGTGGTTACAACCACATCCAGAACATGGGTGAACGTGGGCTAGAAGTATGGGCACGTTTTTGTACTTGCTTTAGCTTGTTTGCCCATCAGTTGGGGCTTATCAACTGATTGCCTAAAATCCTGCAAAGTGTAATTGGGCAGCATCACTATAAATATGTGCATAAGCTGTCCCAAATAGGCAGAACTTACCTTGTGGCATTTGTGTTGGCCAAAATTCATCTAAGTGTTCCTAAGGGTGGGAAAATCAATTTCGGGACAGGGAACTAGGGTGTTCTTTGTTCTTAGCCATAGGGTTGGCTTTGTTGTGTTCTTGTATTCACATTTTAATACAAGTTGGGGAGAAATTCCTGTAATTCTCGTGTGTGCCTCTTACTTTAAATTGCTCTCTAAGTTTGCCTAAGTCCTCAACGTCCTTAAAATAATTATAAGTGTTGGAAAGGCTGAAGTCAAGGCTGGGCTTGACTACCGCACAAGGATGAACCTCGGGCAGAAATTCGAGTGACATAAAACACCCCTGTGACAACTGGTATCAGAGCGGAGCAAGGTTCGTGGTAGTGGCAAGACGACCGGTAGCAGATTTCGTGTTGCTGTTCGAAATCATAGCTGGTGGCAACGCAGAACTGAGGGAAAAAGTTGCTGCATTGGAGGCTCTCGTCGGAACTGTTGATGGGGATCAATTTCTGACTATTGTTACTCGTCTCGCCTAGGCTGAGTTGAGCAGGCTGAGTCAAGAGTGTTCAGATCTGAAGGCGGAAAATGTGTTGCTGCGACATGCTGTTGGCAATGACAATGGCCAGCGCGGGGCAGATTGTACCAAGGTCAAAATTCCTGAGCCTAAAGAGTTCAATGGTGCAAGGAGTGCTAAGAAACTCGAAAATTTCCTGTGGGATATGGAGCAGTACTTCAATGCTGCCCATGTGCGAGATGAAGATAAGGTCACCATTACAACTATGTACTTGGTGGACGATGCAAAGATTTGGTGGCAGATGCGTGTGGCAGATGATTTAAGTGCTGGTACGAAGAAAATTGACTCTTGGGAAGGGCTGAAGAAAGAGTTGAAGGATCAATTCTTTCCTAGCAATGTGAGCTGGATTGCTAGAGATCGTTTAAAGAAGTTGAAACAAACTTGAACGGTCAAGGAATATGTCAAAGATTTCAGTTCTTTGATGCTGGATATAAGCAACATGTCTAAGGAAGACAAGCTGCACAACTTCCTTTACGGGCTATAACGTGGGCGTAGATGGAACTCCGAAGGCAGAATGTGAAAGATCTTCCTAGTGCCACCGCTGCTGCGGATGCATTGGGTGATTTCCGGTTAGGGCAAGATGGTTCTGATTTCTCTACTACTTCAAAGTCCAAAAAAGGGAACAAGGACAAGGCAAAAGAGTGGAGGAAAAACGGAAATGACATGGGCAATGCTGTTGAGGGCAATGGCAATGGAAAGGAAAGGCAACGCGCTGAACCTTCGACAAACAAGGGACAAAACAACAAGTTTAATGGCTGTTTTATTTGCAAAGGACCACACATGGCGGTCTTGTCAATGGGCACTTATGCACCATATTCCTGGCGGCTTTTGCGGTGAATCTATCCTGAGCCTCCTTGGAGACAAACCGGTTACTGTCAAACTGGCTCGAACTAGTCGGCGCTCGAGCTCTGGATGAACCTCCTGGCCCACTGGCTGAGGAACTTGTGGCTCTTCTTTTCCTGGATGGATGCATTGTACCTGATAAAACAAGGGTTAATGTTAGTGAGGGTTTGATTTGTGTGACCCCCGGGTGGTTACTTAGACTTCACCACCACTATGGCCACATTACCAATTATAGCTTAAAGGGACAATTTTTTTCAAGCACCTGGTGTGCATAGAACTAAGAATTCATTCAGTAGCCCATAGAAGTACAAACCCTCCCCCAAATCAACCACATTCACTATACCAACATCACCCCACCACCATAAATTTCACACAACACCACCATGTTCTTCTACCATATTTTACACCATGTTAATCTAAAAAAAAGAATCAAATTCTCACCTAAAAGATGGTAAAGATCTACCATTTAAGTACAACAAGAAAAGAAAAGAAAAGAAAAGAAAAACTAAAAGATAAGGGAGAAGAGAGATGAGAGATGAGAGACTTACTTGAAGAGAAGAACGGAGTGGAGCGTTGGGAGTTGGGGGAAGAGGGGAGATGAGAGATGAGAGTTGTGTGTTTGGTGGTGGAAGGTTGGGAGAAGGAGGGGAGAAGAAGAGGGAGAACGTGGGTGGGATTTAGTCAAGGGGAAGGGATTTGGGGGTGTTGGTGAACGTGTAGGAGTGGGGGTGGGCGGGTAGGGTTGGGAATTTTAGAAGAAGGGGGGAAAAGAAAAAGAAAAAAATAATAATAATAAAATTTTCACTTACCTGTGCGCGAGGGCAGTGGGAACGGGTTTCACAGCGGTCGCCCTGCGGTCACGGTGAAGAGGGGGCGGAAAAACAGAATACACACGATTCACCGCGGTTGCGCCGTGGTCGCGGTGGGCTAAAAATAGTGAACCTGTGATTTGCCGCGGTCGCAGTGATGTTGTTCTGAGTTTTCTTTGTTTTAATCACTTTTTTACCTCTCCGTAGTTGTGTCTTGACCCCGTCTTTCCCAATATGCACCAATCTTGCCATGTACACTAGTAAATGGGTTAGTATCATACACTTTAAGTACAACAACAACACAAAAGAGAAAAACAAAAGGAAAAAAATGGGTTGCCACCCACGAATCGCTTGATTTAACGTCGCGGCACGACGAGTACAACAATCAATGAGTTGCCTCCAATGAAGCCCCTGATTTAACATCGCGGCACGACGCAGACTCTCGCCATCACTCCTCATTTGTGTGTTGGGGCTCTTCCAATGTTATCACCACGCTGTCCCCTTTTTCTTCACTCATTCTAAGGTAATGTTTCAACCTCTTCCCATTCACTGTGAATTTGTTCGTCTCATATTCTGATTCGACCTCCACAGCTCCACTTGGGAACATTTGCACCACTATGAACGGTCCTGACCATCGGGACTTCAACTTACCTGAAAACAACCTCAATCTTGAGTTATATAGCAGCACTAATTCTCCGGGTTTGAAGTTCCGATCCAAGATGTGCTTGTCATGCATCAGTTTCATCCTTTCTTTGTATAGTCTAGCACTCTCGAATTCCTGGAACCTGAATTCCTCAAGCTCATGCAACCCATTAACTATGTTGGTGCCCGCTGTCTCCATATCTAAGTTCAGCTGCCGCAATGCCCACAATGCTTTATGTTCGAGCTCAACCGGAAGGTGGAATGCCTTTCCAAATACCAACTTGTATGGTGCATACCAATTGGAGTTTTGAAGGTTGTGCGGTATGCCCATAATGCATCATCCAGCTTCTTTGCCCAATCAGTTCTTGTTGCATTCACTGTTTTTGAGAGGACACTTTTGATTTCCCTATTGGACACTTCAACCTGCCCGTTTATTTGTGGGTGGTATGGTGAGGCTACCTTGTGGATAACTCCATACTTCTCCAACAGGCGTGTAAACACTCTATTGTGAAAATGAGAGCCACCATCACTGATTATGGCTCGGCGGGTGCCAAAACGTGTGAAGATGTTTTTCTTTAAGAAACTAGTCACCCCTTTCGCATCATTGGTTGGGAGAGCAACTTCTTCGACCCACTTGGATACATAGTCAACGGCAACCAATATATACTTGTTATCGTATGAGCTGACGAATGGCCCCATGAAGTCGATCCCCCACATGTCAAACACTTCCACCTCTTGGATTGTGGTCATTGACATCTCATGACGACGGGATATGTTGCCCGTCCTTTGACATTCATCACAGCTTTTGACCCAAGCATGGGCATCCTTGAACAATGTAGGCCAATACATGCCTGATTCCAACACCTTTGCTGCTGTCCGGATTCCTCCAAGGTACACCATCAGATCATGTTATCAACACATATTTGAACAATAGGGGTTCATCCCAATAATAAGCACGACAATCCCGGAAAAACTTTTTCTTTTGAGTTGAGGAGAGATCATGAGGTACAATACCACATACCAAGTAATTAGCAATATCAACATACCATGGTGCCTCCTGCATTGTCACAGCAAGTAATTGCTCATCCGGGAATGTCTCAATGATATCTTCAACCTCCGTTCTCTTTTCTGCCCCTTCCAACCTCGAGAGGTGGTCTGCCACTTGGTTGTCGGTCCCCTTTTAGTCGCGAATCTCCATGTCAAATTCTTGTAGTAACAGAAACCAGCGAATCAAGCGGGGCTTTGACTCCTTCTTTTCTATCAAGTACCTAATGGCTGCATGATCAGTATAAACAATAACTTTTGAGCCAATCAAGTATGACCTGAATTTGTCGAAGGAAAACACTACATCGAGCATTTCCTTTTCTGTGACCGTGTAGTTCAGCTGTGCACCACTAAGCGCCCTGCTTGCATAGTATGTTGGGTGCATAATTTTCTCCTTGCGCTGTCCCAAAACCGCTCCTATAGAGTAATCACTGGCGTCACACATCAACTCGAATGGTTGCTCCCAGTTGGGTGCAACAATGATGGGTGCAGTCACCAATCTCTTCTTCAGCTCCTCAAATGTCAACTTGCAATCATCAGAAAGCACAAAGTGCTGGTCTTTTTCAAGCAGCTTACATAAGGGGTTAGCAAATTTTAAAAAATCCTTGATGAACCGCCTGTAGAATCCGGCATGCCCAAGGAAACTTCTCACTACTTTAACCGAAATGGGTGCTGGGATCTTCTCAATCACATCAACTTTTGCATGGTCTACTTCAATCCCCTTTTTGTACACTCTATGCTCCAACACTATTCCTTCTTGTACCATAAAATGGCACTTCTCCCAGTTCAGCACCAGATTTGTCTCCACACATTGTTTGAGCACTCTTCTAAGGCTGTGAAGACAATCTTGAAATGAATCCCCTACCACGGAGAAATCATCCATGAATACCTCCATAATGTCTTCGACCATGTCGGTGAAAATGGCTAACATACACTGCTGAAATGTGGCCGGTGCATTGCAAAGTCCAAAGGGAATTCTCCGAAAGGCAAAGATTCCATACGGACATGTGAAGGACTTTTTCTCTCTATCTTCGGGGCTATTGAGATCTGATTGTACCCCGAGTATCCGTCTAAGAAACAAAAATGGGATTTCCAGCTAACCTGTCCAATATCTGGTCAATGAAGGGCAAGAGAAAATGGTCCTTTCGGGTGGCTGCATTTAATTTCCTGTAATCCATGCAAATCTGCCACCCTGTGACTGTACGAGTTGAGATCGACTCGTTCTTCTCATTTTGTGCAACATTCATTCTACCTTTTTTCGGTACACATTGGACGAGGCTCATCCAATTGCTATCAGATATGGGAAAGACGATGCCCGCGTCCAGCCACTTGATCACCTCCTTTTTCACTACCTCTTTCATATTCGGGTTCAGCCTTCGTTGGTGTTCCCTGGAAGGTTTTTGCCCTTCTTCCAGACGAATCTTGTGCATGCAGAAGGCCGGGCTGATACCCTTTATGTCTGCCATGGTCCAACCAATGGAAGTTTTGCATTCTTGCAACACCTGCAGTAATTGTTCTACCTTCACAGCTAGCAAACCAGATGATATAATAACATGAAAAGTAGAACAGGGACCCAAGAAAGCATATCTGAGGTGGGCTAGAAGCGGTTTCAGCTCCAACTGTGGTGGTTCCTCTATTGATGGTTTTGCAGGTGGTGTAACTCTCCCTTTTAAATAAAGGGGCTCGAACTAAGGTTCCCTCTTCCAGAATCCTTGTCCTTCGAGTTCCATGACCCACTCTGCCAACCCTTCACCATCCATCTCCTATAAATTTGTCAAGCAAGCTCCCAATGGATATTTGGCATTCAGGGTTTCATCTTCTTCATACAAGATCACATCCACAACTTCCACTAGTGAGCAGTTTGCAAATTCACTGGTTTTCCTCATAGATTGTTGAATGTTGAATATTACTTCTTTATCGTTCAAACTCATTTTTAATTCCCCAGTTTCACAATCAATCAATGCTCTCCCAGTGGCTAAGAATGGACTCCCCAAAATGATGGGTATCTCCTCATCTACCTGGCAGTCCAGAATAACAAAGTATGCAGGGAATACAAGCTTCCCCACTTGTACCAGCACATTATCAAGAATCCCCGTCGGTCTTTTAACCGTGCGGTCAGCCAGTTGCAACAACATCGAAGTCAATCTAGCTCTGCCAATGCCCAGTTTTGTATATATTTCCAAAGGCATCAAGTTTATGCTGGCTCCTAAGTCACACAATGCTTTTGCAAAAGCATAACTCCCAATAGTACACAGAATAGTGAAGCTACCTGGAGACATCTTTTGAGCCATGGGTCTTGTCACTACCGCGCTGCATGTCTGTGTCAGAGTTACTGTGGACAGGTCCTGAAAGTCAAATTTTCGTGACATCAGGTCCTTCATCATCTTTGCATAGCCTGGAATTTCCCTCAAAGCATCCATCAGGGGAATATTCAATTGAATCTGACGAAGCATCTCCATGAATTTCCTATATTGATCTTCTTTCTTTTGTTTTGCCAATCTCTAAGGGAATGGTGCAGGCATCACTCTTTGTCCACTACTTGCTGGCTGTTCTTTGTTGGAATTTTGTGGCAGAAGAGGTACCACCTATTCTGCAACTTGTTCACTTACTTTAGCCTTACCCTTATCAACCTGGTCCTGTTCAACTACCACTTCAGTGAGTTCTGCTGATTCATCTATCTCTAATGGAACTGGAGTGGCTGGTGTAGTCTCTCTTCTGGATTGAGCAACTTCTTGCTCCCTGTCTAAATCTCTCCCATTCTGGAGACTTACTGCCATCAGCTGATTCGAGTTTTTCTCCTTGGGGTTAATGTTCGTGTCGGCTGGCAATGTTCCCTGGGGGCAGTTATTAAAGGCCATGGACAACTGCCCCAGTTGAGTTTCAATGCCCTTAATTTTTGAGTCATGCACTGCCAACTTTTCTTGCATCTTACCATTTGTTCCAATGAGTTGTTGCAGTATACCCCTGATTTCTACCTTGTTGTTGTCCTACTGCTGTTGAGGTGGCTGATATGTCAACTGTTGCTGGTGCTGCTGTTGATAGCCCTGTTGTATCTGATATGGTACCATTTGTCCTTGGGGCCGTATACCTCCAGGTTGTGGCATGTTAGATCTGTACGGCTGGTTGGGTGCTGGCCCCCATTGTTGTCCTCCTTGCCTCTGACCCCCAAAATTGTTAACATAATTCATATCCTCTCTGAACCCTTGGTTGTCACCTTCTCCACTCCATGAGAACACATAATACTGATTAATGCAAGGTGTACACAATCCTCCATTTGTTGTGTCAACGATATGCACTTGCTTTGTACCCATCTCATCAATATTCTTTGTCAGTATAATCATTTGAGTCATGAGTGTGGATATGTTCTCTACATGTGAATTATTTGGTTCAAGAGGAACTGAATGTACTATTGGTGTCAGGGTCTTACATCTCGTCATCCACCCCGAATTTTGGGCCATCTTTTCAAGAAGGATTTTACACTCAGTGAATGTCTTGCTTAGGAATGCACCCCCAACTAAAGCATCTACATTGGCTTTCAAATTGTCTGCTAACCCCATGTAGAATCTCTAGCCGAGCATCTGGTCTGGAATACCATGGTGGGGACACTTCACTAGCATCCCTTTGAATCTTTCCCAAGTTTTCTGCAAGGTTTCAATGGGTTTCTGCTTGTACTGTAATATCTCATCAGTCTGTCTTGCAGTCTTGTTGGGAGGGTAGAACTTGTTCAGGAACTGCTTGACTAATTCCTCCAAGTGGCAATAGAATTTATTGGGAGCGAATTCAGCCACATCTGAGCTTCCCCAGTTACAGAGAACGGGAACTGTTGTAGCTTGATGGCTTCTGGGGTCACATTTGGCTGCCTTTGGGTCACACAAATCGGCAATTTTTTTTCCAGGTGTTGTTGAGGGTCTTCAATGTGTGACCCGGAGAACAATCCCTTATTCTGTAGAAGATGCATCATGTTGTTGGTGATCTGGAATGTCTTCGCTTGTATTTGGGGCACAATAAGGGCGGTGGCCAGGTTGTCAGCTGTTGGCTGTGCCCAATCATAAAGTGCAACTTATGGCACAATAGGTGCCACCACTACTTCGTTTGGCACTCCTTCATTTGGCACAAGAAGTGCCCGATCATTTGCATCGATGTTTTCCCTGTTGTCCATTTCAGTTGCGAGTTGGTGTGTTTGTTGTGATTGTTTTTTCTTCTTGTTGGCATGATTTAATGCCCTGAATGTTTTCTAGGGGTCTGAGAGTCCTTCAAACAGTTCACCAGTCCTCGAAGAATTTCTAGGCATACACCTGAATCACACAAGAGTTCAGACGTGAGAATTCCAATGAAAAATTATTTAACACCGTAGAAAAATGATCTAAACTAATAATTATAGCACTACTTCTCAATTGTAATAAATAACACCGTTAGTTCCCCGACAACAACGCCAAAAATTGATCACGACCAACTATGCCTTATAAAAGACAAAGCGTTCGTTGCAAGTATAATCCGGTTTACAAGTTCGGAGTCGAATCCTCGGAGAACTAACCTATCTATTACAACTCTTAGTGATGCTAGTACAAGCTCAGACACTTTCTGGATGCAAGATTTTTATCAATAAATATTGGGATATGTTTAACTAAAGTAAAATGATATTAAAACTAACACTATTCAAGATAAAGATAACTCAAGGGTAAGAAGATCCAAGGTATTGATTACCCCAATTGCTAGATTAATTCCTAACTCTTTTGCTAGTGATACTCTATGAGGATTATGAGCTATGGGATACCGCAATTATCTCTCGATCAACTACGATAATTTGCTAGAGCATTCTCTCGAACTGCTCTAGCTGATAATTTAAGCAGCTCTGAATTATCCCACCAAAGTTTCGTTATTTCTAACCCACTTTTAAATTCAAGTAATGAATCTCTTCAATTACCCGAAAGTGGTGTTGTCAACAACAATCTAACCTATTATTCTTTCTCAAGCAACACAAGGCAATTAGACACGATTAATCAAGGGCCCATTCAATTAATCACCATACAAAACATAGTTGAAAAATCATAGAATAAACCCGGCTCGATTATAACAAAATTGAGTCAAAACTTCATCTAACAATTGGTTCAATCAACCCTAGACGGATTGTTTATCTACTCATGCTAGAACACAATAAACCCATAAAATAATTCATAATTCACAAAATAATGATAAAAGATGAATAATGAAAAACTCTAGTTGTATCTTGGTTCTCACACTTGTTCTTGCCTCCAAAGTGAGTCTAAAACAAGCTTAAACCTGACTTGGACGAGTTTATGGAGTTTAAATAGGGTTAGGACAAGTTTTCCCGTTTTACACTTAAGTCCTTGGACTTCTTGGCCTTTCACAGATCGACCGCGGCCGCGGCGCGACCACGGCGATTTACAAACATTCTGCCTTCGTCTTTTGGCCCATCGCGTTCCAGCCGCAGTCGTGGTGGGCTATTGTCCAGTCTTCTTTGCCTTTTTCTTTCTTGTTTTTGTTTGGGTTCTTCTCGATTGGCCTTATATCCACGTTATTGACTCCAAAACACTTTATAGTATCTTCCTAACTTGGATTAGCTCATGTAAAGCATAAAATCACTAATTAGAGCATTTTGTTATCATTTTGCACTTAAAACAAAAATAAATTATGGTTAACTTAGAGCGTAAATAACATCTATATCGCGTGATATAGCATACTATCAGTTCTGGTAGGAAGAAAATTGACTCTTGGTAAGGGCTGAAGAAAGAGTTGAATGATCAATTCTTTCCTAGCAATGCAGGCTGGATTGCTAGAGATCGTTTAAAGAAGTTGAAACAAAATGGAACGGTCATGGAATATGTCAATGATTTCAGTTCTTTGATGCTGGATATAAGCAACATGTCTGAGGAAGACAAGCTGCACAACTTCCTTTATGGGCTGTAGACGTGGGCGCAGATGGAACTCTGAATGCAGAATGTGAAAGACCTTCCTAGTGCCATCGCTGCTGCGGATGCATTGGGTGATATCCGGTTAGAGCAAGATGGTTCTGATTTCTCTACTACTTCAAAGTCCAAAAAAGGGAACAAGGACAAGGCAAAAGAGTGGAGGAAAAACGGAAATGACATGGGCAATGCTGTTGAGGGCAATGGCAATGGAAAGGAAAGGCAACGCGCTGAACCTTCGACAAACAAGGGACAAAACAACAAGTTTAATGGCTGTTTTATTTGCAAAGGACCACACATGGCGAGGGACTGTCCAAAACTCGAACGAATCTCAACTTTGTTTGCTGAAGAAAAAGGTGAAGAAGAGCCGAACGAGGAGGAACATGAGCAGAAGAAAAAATATTTAGGGCCTATGGTGGTGCTGAAAAATGCGGAGACTGCTTCGTCAAGGACGACGAATTCTTCGGGTGGGGGTGGTTTGTTAGCCCCTTGAAAAAGGTCCTCGGCAAGTGTGGGTTGTGACAAGGATTTTCATGATGGCCTTGACACACAACCTGAAAAATGGGGCAACATCATGACGGACAACTCGACGTGACGGACTATGCGGGGTTGACAAACGCGTTTTGAACGGAGGCAAGGCGCATCTCACTTAGACGTGCGAGTTGGAATAACCATGGAAAAGAAAAGGCATGTCAAAGCAGGGGCAAAGACATGGCAAAGCAAGGCAAGGCAATGCGGTACAAGCAATAATAATTGATGGGGGTAAATTTGATCAAGTTGGGGGCGACTTGACACAAACGGGCAGCTATGGCAATGTTCGTGTGCGGCTAAGTCAGTGGGCGGCAAGGTGTGGCTAAGACATTGGGGCAGATCAATGTCAAAGGGAAAGGTTGGGCGCAATGCCAGCGTTGAGCACGCAGCAGCTGGGCAGAATTAGCACATGTTGTGCACAGACAGCAGTTACAAAACGTGTGCAAGGCACATGGAAGGCAGTTGGTGGTTACATCCACATCCAGAACATGGATGAACGTAGGGTAGAAGTGTGGGCACATTTTTGTACTTGCTTTAGCATGTTTTCCCATAATTTGGGGCTTGTCAACTGATTGCCTAAAATCCTGCAAAGTGTAATTGGGCAGCAACATTATAAATATGTGCGTAAGCTGTCCCAAATAGGCAGAACTTAGCTTGTGGCATTTGTGTTAGCCAAAATTCGTCTAAGTGTTCCTAAGGGTGGGAAAATCAATTTCGGGGCAGACAACTAGGGTGTTCTTTGTTCTTAGCCATAGGGTTGGCTTTGTTGTGTTCTTGTAGTCACATTTTAATATAAGTTGGGGAGAAATTCCTGTAATTCTCGTGTGTGACTATTACTTCAATTTGCTGCCTAAATTTGCCTAAGTCCTAAATGCCCTTAAAATAATTCTAAGTGTTGGAAAGGCTGAAGTCAAGGCGGGGCTTTACTGGTGCACAAGGGTGAATCTCGGGCAGAAATTCGAGTGACATAAAACACCCTTGTGATAGACTGTATGATACCAGAACTATCACCATGTATGTGTACTGAATATTACACAGAATGGAGGGCAGGTTGATCGAGGTGCATTGAGCTATTTACTACTACAACTAGGATGCATGCTGCAGAAAAAATGGACATACACAAGGCGATAGAACATGCCCAGATTGTGTTGCTGGGCAGTGTGGATAATTTTCGATATTGGGCTAGTTTTTAATCATGGTTATTACTACTACAATAGGTCTCTTCTCCAGAAGTATTTTAGACCAATATGTACTACCAATTTTGAGTAACACTCGCTCAAAGTTGGTATTAGGGGCTATGTAATTAACATAGATTATGTCACTACATTGTGTAAGACACTACACTACTTATTTTTGTTTTTGCTTTAGATATATATAAAAACTAGCCCCAGGCACTTGCCTAGTGGATTGATAAAAAGAAAAAAAGCTTTTTAAGGTATGACTTGACATCTTAATAGCAGCTTAAGAAATTCAATTCTAGTGATTAGTTGCAATAATCTTTTGATTTCCTAACTAAAAATCGCTAAAAATATATTGTGACATTAGCTATCAACCTTTTAATATAGTATAAAAGGCTCAAATATGCCAATGAACTTATGGAAATGAATCACATATGTTACTCACTAATAGTTGGCTGAATATGCTGCAATCATTACCATTTTGGGCCACATGTTCCCTTTCAACGTAAAAATTACCTATACCGATAATTTTAAAATTATTTAACATATACCTAATTTTTACAACTTTAGGCGCCTCCTTCTTTCTGCTACCCGTGCGCTCCTTTCTTCCTCCTTTCACTGTTTGTCTGTTGTGTTACTGAGACTACCAGCCCTTGCCACAAATAAGCATCTATGTTTTTGTCTATAGCACACGGGTGCCCTGAATTCAGGACATATTTAACTCAATCTAAGAAATCACTCGTAAGTACATAGTTTGATTCGTCCTTTTCCCAAGGGACCAACTCCATTCCATTTTGTTGCTATTTTGTCTCAGCATGTTTTCAATCTACTGTAGCAAATTTTGCTTAGCTTTCAATGATTCGGAGTGAGCATCACTGTAATAGCATGTCCTATAGCTTACCACATCATCACCCTACCAAATAAACATCACCTGTCAATATGTTGCTTTCTGTACATGTGCTAATAACCCTAGGCGGTAGATGCATAAATCCATAATGAATGAATGGAAGATATAAGGTAATTATTGATTTGTTACGAGATACATAGGGAGAGCACAAGGATACAATGTCACTGAATTGATCATGTTGAATAGTTATAGCACAATCAGAAAACTGCAGAAAAGAACAACAAGTATTGTTGTCCTGAAGTTCACCACAAACATAACAAGGCTTAAGCTAAAACATGCTGAAGTTCAGCAAATATAGAACAAAACTTCAGCTAAAACATGCTGAATTTTAGCAAATAGAGAACAAAACTTCAGCTAGTAGAATTCTTAAGTTCACCAATTACAAACAAAAACTTCAGCAAACATAAATTTACGCGAAAAAACTTCAGCTAAAACATGCTGAAGTTCAGCAAATAGAGAACAAAACTTCAGCTAGTAGAATGCTTAAGTTCAACAATTACAAACAAAAACTTCAGCCAACACTAAGTTTACGCGAAAAACTTCAGCTAAAACATGCTGAAGTTCAGCAAATAGAGAACAAAACTTCAGCTAGTAGAATGCTTAAGTTCAGCAATTACAAACAACTTCAGGCCTGTCTACTAGAATGCTGAAGTTTGCGTGATTGCCTTTGCTACTTCAGGCCCGTATGCCTGAAGTTTACGCGAAAAGTGGGTATGCTTGCAAATTTTTTTGCGAAGCGGGTATAAGTTAAAACGTGACCCAAAAAGCAGGTATAGATGCAAATCCCCCCATTTCAACCCACTATCGAAACCTCACCTTGTCTAATTAGTATAAAATTTTGCATCGTGGCATTATTTAAACCCTCTATTACTTACCAATGCTCCTCCCATCTCACCATGTTTTACGAGCCTTTTCCCAAGTCACCATCATGTTTCAACCACTTGTAACACGCCAAATCCCACAATGAATACACATGCATATTCTTATTTTACATACTCATACTTTCCATACCCAGATTCATGTCGGGTTTTTAAAACTTTAACGTAGCTTAAAAGAGGGTGAATGAGAAATGGAGGGAAAATGAAATATTTGAGTTACCCCCTTGACAAAGGGACATTGTCCCATATTGGAAGAGGAAAAGGTTTTTGATGGGTATATATACAATTTCTCTTCTTCTAGCTCTTAAAGAGTTAAGAAGAAGTCAAGCCTCGCGCCGTCGTCGCTCTGCTCAGCTTCGGCTTCGATCAAATGATCGATTGATTGATTAATAGTAAATATTAACATATTATTATTAAATATCAGCTTTTTGTAAATGGAAAATTAATATTAAATCCAACGGAAAAATAAAGTGTCAGTTTTCCGTTTTTGTAACGAAAAATTAAGTTTCCTCCGTGCGTCTTGACTTCCCAGTTTATTATTGCGTAAATAGCCATTTATGTTATGGCATTTATGTTATGACCGTTTTACATAAACAACCTTTCTGAAGAGTAGCACCTCTTCCGTTTGAGCTCAACATTGGCTATAAATACTAGTCCATTCTCTCAGATTTTTCATACGAATTTCTGAGTTCTCCTGCTTTCTTCTGCATTGTTTTAACTTAAAAAAAAAGCAATAGTAAGTGTGATTTGCTACCGAACTTTGTGTTCGCTGAAACACTGGGGTTTGAAGTACCGCTACACCAGTGCGTAATTCTTTCTATCTTGGGAGGAAAAAATCTACAACCTTGTATACTAGGAGGGGATTAAATTCCTTAAGGAAACACTGTGAATTCAGTGGGCTCAGATTAACTTATGCTCGCTTATATTTCTATTTATATGTTATTTTATCTTCTCGAAAATTATTTTACAAATACAGTTTATAACACTTCATATGTCCGTAGCATCACTACATATTTCGACAAAGTGCAACATGATGCTTTAGATTTTTCTTACTATCAAACAGTTAAAATTGAGCATCCTTCACCTATCAATCCTTATAGCATATGCCTTGTTGGTCTTTAAGCTTAGTGTAGCTTAATTTTAATCTTGGTGTAACTTAAAGAGAGTGCATGGAAAATGGTGGGAAAAGAAATGGAGGGAAGTAAAATTTTGAATTAGTGCACTTTGTCCCTCATCGGAAGAAGGAAAGAAAATCTATGTGTATATATAGAGAAGCTCTTCTTCTAGCTCTTAAAGAGTTGAGAAGAAGGCAAGTCTCGCGCCTTCGTCGTCGTCGCTCGCTTGGCTCGGCTTCGGATTGTCCGACCCGTTTTTCTTTCAGGATTATTTTAAATCCGTTTTTAAATTTCCCGCAATATTCACACCTGTTCAAAAAAACTATGGCTGTTCTGAAAGGAGTCACACCTGTTCCAACATCTATGGCTGTTCTGAAAGGTTGCAAAACCTTTTAAGAAACAGTACGAAATTGGCTATAAATATACCTTGAATCCCAGAATTTTTACTTACAAATTTTTTTGATCTTCTTCTTCTTCTTCTTCTTCTGCTGCACAAAATATTCCAGTGTGTTTTACTTCCATCGAGTGGATCGACGATCACCAGATTTTTAGGTACCGATACACTGGTGAGTTAAATCGTTCTATCCTGGGAGGATATATTCCAAAACCTCGGGTACTTGAGGGGAATAATTTCCTTAGGGACACACCGTGTATTCAGTGGGCTCGATTTATTCCTATCCTGTTTTCAGAATTCATTTTGACGTTCTTGTTCTACTAACTTTCTGTATTTTCAGAAAGTTTACTGCATTTATTTATTTTACAACAATACAGATAATAACACGCCTTTGCGTACGTAAGAGAGTACTTGACAACAACTTTATACTTGTACTTGATAGCCCCTTTGATGAATTATTTTAGGTGGTCGATTGGAATATGTCTTCAGCAAAGACTTGGATTTCCTTGGCAGGTATTACTTGTTTTGCAAGAAGATCAATCTTTTGAGCTTCTAGATGATTTCTCGGTGCTTGATTGGATTCTCCTTCCGCGAAGCCTTCCATATTGTCAGTCAACTTATCAGTTCGAGCATTTTTCTTTTGCATATTCCTGGCCAAGCGTTCAATTACTTTTTCCAAGTTTGCTAGTTGTTCCTTTGCAGATGAAGCATTGGTCATCATTACTTGTATGACTTTTGTAGATAATTGTCTGTCACGACCCGAAATCCATCTAGTTAGGTAAGCCAAATAACATTCAACACATCTCAAAGGAGAATAATAAGAACCAAAGAGTAAATAACTGAATTTCTATGCAAAATCCCAAGGATTAGGGGTACAAGTCATGAGCTTCTAAGATTTAGAATTTACAAAACTAGTACGAAATAAATACATCATATGTTTGAAATATACATAAACAGAATTGCAAATCTAAAACTACCAAGGATAAGTGGCAGCTATAACCAGAACACAAGTACATCTTTAATGCCGGCTACCGCCTTACACAGAAACATCAACACCAAGATCTGTACTTTGCGTGCAGAAGTGTAATATGAGTACAACCAACCCCATGTACTCAATAAGTATCATAACTAACCTCGACGAGGTGATAAAAACAAGAATTATAAATGATACTCGCCAGTCACATGTACAAGTTCATAAACCTCCAATAAGTATAGAGCAGATATATGATAATATCAGGAAAAAATAGGTAAAACAACCTCGGTGCTCACGATTATTTTAAAAGTATTTTGCTCAGTGAAAAATCCATCATATAAGGAAGGTATGCAAGTAAATCAGGTAGCAATCAAGAAAATTTACAAGTATAGATGAAATGCAATAACCAAATATCAATCCGCTGCGGTGCACAACCCGATCCAAATAGAAATCACATCACGGCTCTCGGCCCCACATCATAATCTTAACAACCAAACCAAACCGTAACCAGCTCTCCCAAAGCTCACATCACTAGAAACTCGTCGGTTTCTTAAAATCCGCATGTACACCACCAAGAGAGAAACATGAGAAGGGTGACCCTAGGGGGATAGATAAATATCCACACGCAAGCATGGACAATTCAACGTGATGTTAGCCCGGCGTGGTCACATGCTCAATATCATATACCACCCGGCGTGATCACATGCTTAATATCATAATTCGCTCGGCGTGGTCACATGCATAACAACATAATCCGCACGGCGTGGTCATATGCACAACAGTACAATCTGCCCAGCATGATCACATGCATGATAACACAATCTCCCGGCGTGGTCACATGCTCAATATCATAATCCGCCCTACGTGGTCACATGCATCCAGTGTAAATCATATCACACATAAGGAAATATACAGGAATACATGTATATAATCAATGAACATTAGATTTCATGCTCATGGACAGGTATAAGTGACATGCTAAAGTGTATGCATGTGCAAAGTGTGCTATCATAGCTCAAATCGGCAATTTCATCACGAAAATAACAAATATCAAGTTCAATCAGGAGATTAGCTTCTATGTAATCTCAAAACATGGATCAAATAGCTCACAATAAGGTACAACTATGAGAAACATCACAACTTAAAGCTTAACAATTAGTTCAAGGCATGTCATAACCTAAGCACTACCCTAAGCATGAATAAATACCCCGGCGCTCGCACATGGGCTCAATACCCCACACATATGCGCACCCATAACACATAGCTATCATAAATAATTAAGGCAACTAGTGTCTCAACCAAGTTTATATAGGATACTTATCTCAAGCAAGCCAAATAAAATACCGAGCAAGCCAAATAATACATCTGGAAATGCCATTTGTTGATACCCAATTTTTCCTCAAATTATTTTAAATTTTGCATATATACCTTCAGAATAAGTTTTTATAATAATGGGTAATTTTTCTTAATTTTCAATATTTTTATCAATTTATTTCTAATTTATTCAGTACTTTTATATCAAATAATTACTCATAAATTGCATTACAAATAATTTCAAAATATTTCTTAGCTCAATATATCATTTTTAATCCTATTACGATTTAATTATTTCACAAATGAGCCAATTTGGCATTATTTGGCTATAATTACAACAACTTTGCAATTATAGCCAAATTATACATTTTATGCTATTTCAATTCAATAACTAGTCATTTTATATTTTAAATACAAGCTAATTACTTTAATTTTACCTATTTAGTCTTAGTTTCATTTTATATAGTTATTAGTTATTTTTATTAATTATTTTATCTATTTTAATGGGTATTTAACAAATAGTCATATTTATTTAAATTCTAGCCTAAATTAAACCTGGTCTCTAACCCAATTAAATAACCCACCAGACCCCCAAGCCCAATATCCTATCTACCCGGCCCAACTCAGAGTCAATCTTGATCGTTGATCAAATTTGATCAACGGTCCAGATCTCCTCTTTCCTAATTTAACCCCTAATGACTCCCCCCCCCCCCATTCATTTCCCCGTTCCCATTCTCTCTCAACCATCTCTCTATCTCCCTCTCTATATCTCTGGTTCTCTCTAGAACTTTCTCATCTTCCCTCCTCTCCGATGGACTCTGTCCATCTTCTCCGGCCACCTCCCTCGCCGGAAGCCATGGCCTCTCACCATCTCCTAGCCTCTGCCTCATCCCACTCCGGTTTGACATTACCCTGAGGTCCTCAGGTGAACCTGGAGCGGTTCGACTCCCACCTATGGCCTTTTATGCCATTTTCCGGCCATCTCCGGCCATTCGAGTAAGATCTATGACTTTCCGGCTAAAACCGGTAATATTCTGAGGTTTTCTTATCTTTTCTGGGTTCTCTTTGAAACCCTAACTCTCAAAACTTTTGCGATTCTTTTAGATCTATGATAGATATGTGTATATTATGAGCTATTCCGTTGTTTTTCTCAAAGATTCTCCGATTTTCTCTAACATGGCTCTTCGTTTTCGAACTAGGGTTTCATGACCCCTTTTAAACGAATTTTCTATGACTTTTCAGTATTATCCTAAGGTCTCTACTGTGTTTTAATGATTTATTTAAGCTTCTCTATCTTATCTGAGTTGTTGTGATTGAAACCCCTAATTTCTAGTCCTAAACCCTAAGTTCCTGATTTTGCCTTTAATAATATGTGTTTGCATCTCATGAGCTTTATGATTCTCTGATATTTTACCCTATGTTGTTCATCTATGCCTATGATTTTTCTTGCTTTTCCTCTTACATTACTGTTCACTCTGTGATTCATGTGAATCCCTAATTTCGTATGATGTCACTACTAGGGTTTCTGATTTCTTGCCTATTATCTATTTTAATTCATGCCAATTTTCTTTAATTGATGTTATTCCTATTCGAATCCCTGATTCTATGCAATTTTACTTTGTTAGGGTTCCTGATTTTTCTCTTTTGCTTATATTGTGTTCATTCCGTTCATGCATAGAAGTCTATAGTAATTAGTATTATTTTCTATTATTTGAATTTCTGATTCCTTGTGATTGAAAACCTTTACTGACTTCCTATGGGGATATTATTACTAATTTTCGACCTTTAATTTACTTTTTACCTTGTTACATGATTAACTTACTATTAATTGATTCCTATTTCTTTAATTAGAATCTAACAAACCTAGCCTAATTACCTGCTCTATACTTGCACTGTTTGAATATTCTTTTAAGCTATATATGGTCTCTTTACTTATTTGTTACTTACCGTTTGAATAACTCCCTTAATTATAGGAGTACTTGGGCCGATTTCACTCTGATTGATACCAAGTTCCGTAATTATTGATTGATTCTGATTTTTACCTTACTTTTCACCCAGCTTTCAAAACTATATATATGCATACTCTTCTCTCGTTAGAGGACACGAACTAATCTGGTTCAATAGCTCTCTCTCACAACTAAAACTCTATATTCTCTGTTTTGTGCTACTTGCTATTACTCCAAGTTAGCCGGCTGCAAGCCAAGGCTAACTATTGTGCATCTCTTACTTCCTACTTTGTGTTACTGCCTTCACTTCACTGGTATGTCCTAATTCAAATTTCAGTTCTCAAACCAACATGTTTCTATTACTGTTACAATTCATTGTGTTTCTGATATGCTTTTATTTACTATTTTGTTGTTCAACATGTAACTAAAATCCTGAAGTCCATTCACATGTTAAGTTATACTCTATTTGTCATAACCAAAATGTCTTTATGTACTTGATACATGTTCTTATGTGAATCTCTCTATGCCTATGTTTGAGTACATTACTTTGATTAGAGTGTACTCCACTGTCTTAAACTATTTGACACTGTTATGTTAGTCTAACCCTGTACCCTATTGTATCCCTAGTTCCTTGAACCCCTTAGGAACTCCTGATTGTGTATCTATGCATATCTCTGCCTGTTTACTACTCTGTACTTTATGTGTCCCTCAAATCCCATTACCCCTAGTTGTGGTTGATTGACTGTTATTGGTTCTTTGTGTGATGTTGAACTTGTTTGGTGTTTCTGCTCTTTCAGTCTATTTTAATGGTTAAACTTTTAGTTATGAAAAATCTATTTCAATTAAGTCTCTTTTTAGAAACTGTTTTTTCTTACTCAAAGTTTTCAAAACTATGTCAAGCACTCTCACTCTATTTTTAGACCCCTTAGGTTCTGCCCCCTTTGTGTGAGCATTTCTTTGGGACCCCTGAGCTCCCTCTGAACTTTGACACACTAAGGCTGGCCATTCCATACTGTACTTACTCTACTGTGGCTATGAAATCTGGGTGTGAGCACTGCCCGGAATCCCTTGAGGTCCTTAGGGAACTCTGACACACCCGGATTGTGAGAAAGGGTGTGAAACAATACTTGGCATTGAGAACATGGAGATCTGGGCCTATACTGTAGGCTCCCTATAGTTAACTTCTTATTTTCTTTTATTTTAATTATGTAATTCATATCCAATGGTATGTAATAATTATTTGTAAAACAACTCTGGGGTTGGATAGTAAAAAGGGTGGGTGATATGCATGTTGTAGTGTAATCAAGGGTAGAAACCATGCTTCCTAGGTTTACTTTCTCTATGCGCAATAGAAACCATATTTAAGTACAACATATGCCAAGCATGCCATGCATTATATATCATGCTACATAAGATTCATATATACTGTTTTCAGCATCTCATCATCATTTAGAAATTCTGCTTCTAAGGTAAACATTAACATAAACTGCCATTATGTGATTCTGCCTATTCTAAACCTCATTTAGAAATCTTGTCTTAGGGTAAATGTGTTAATACAAGATGTTATTTATGCAAACATCATGCTGCCACCATGTTCCACACTTAGAAACCTGTTCTAAGGTAAACAACATTAAAAACTGCCACCTATGTTTAGTCTGAAACTATGCATAAGGCTGTGATTTTGTGTGCATTTAGAAATCCTGTTTTAGCAACTGCATATGCATCATTCTGCATTAGATAAAATGTTCTAGGATCTCACTCGCTTAATTACACTTAGTCTAAATACAGATGCATAAAACAGTCACCCTGTTTTAACAACTAGTGACTAATTCGTGTATGTTATGCCATACTTAGAACTACATGCTCTTAGGTATAACAACCTAAAACTATCAATAATTTTGAACAGCTGTTGCATATGATCCCCACGCCTAGGCAAGTCTTAGGTAATCAATCATAAATAATAAAACTGGAATTACTCTCTTGTGATTATTGTTTAACTGTCAACATGTTTAAAACCAGTAGGCAAACTGATTAGGACTTCCTATCTGAGTTATGCAATAAATATGTCTTTCTCTTGTTATCGCTTAGCCACCATGCTTAGGATCTAAACTTAAACTCAAACCTTAACTGTGTATGAGTCATGCTGTTTATGTGTATTATTTGTGGAGGTATACCTGAGCCCTCTATTTGTTTTCCATGTTCCTTTTTAATTGAAGTCCTATATGTTTTCTTAGATGTCGCCTTAGTATTTTTACCTTTAAAATCTGAGGGTCTGCCTAGAACTTCCTTTATAGGATAGAAGTCCTAAATTTCTCCGGGACTAATAGGAAGGGACGAGTAACAACATGCAATAGAGGTCGTGACCAACACTTGCTTTAATTACCTTCACGGGGTGGGAAATGGTAGATATGTATATGACGACCGGTGCGTTAATACCACGTGTATCCCCTCTTTGAAGAGTGTCATACCGGGTATTGCATTGATGTGATCCATATTATAAACAAACCTAGGATACCCCTTTACTCCTATAAACATGCTTAGATTATAATTCTTTTAAAATATCTAGCTTTTTCGTTTACTGTTTCCAAACCTATGTGTACCTAGACTTAAATCCCCTATTATTTGGACCATATTTGTTTATTTGCTAATTGTACAAAATTCACAAAAGCTATTTGGCCGGGAACCACACTTGTGGATCCTGAGGGGTGCCTAACACCTTTCCCTTAGGATAATTTCAAGCCTTTACCCTGTCTCTGGTTATCAAACGTAGTTATAAATGAACCCCCTGATAGGTGCCCTAACGCACCTCAAAATCGTTAGGTGCGACTCTTCTAAAACGCAAACCCCTTTCCCAAAGGAATGAGTTGTCTCAAACAATATCATAAACCCTTTCAAACCGGGCCCCGAAAGGAGTGCTTTGGGGGAAAAGGGGAGCGTGACACCATCCCGCGTGAAACGAGCTCTAAACGGCTCGAAACTAGCAAAAAGCAACTCAAAATCATCAAATAATGCTAAGGGAAGCAAACTAAAACGAAAAAGGTCAAATCTTTAATCAAATACTCAAAAAGAACCAAAAGTCAATCCGGGCTCGCACCTCGGAACCCGACAAAACTCACAAATTTGAACGATCTTGTTTGCTTTCATTTAGGTGAGACTCTTGCCTAAGCTATGGTACTCTTCACTTGAAATTGCCGTATAGAACCTTGTCTGCCCTAATAACTTAACAGTCTGAGTTATGTAAAATCTGAAATGCAAAGTTACTGTTGCCACTTATATTTTGTCTTGTTAAAATGAATACCCCTACCCATTGTCTTACACTTGGTTGATATCTTTGCCTATAAAACTTAGTAATGGATCTGGATTTTGGTTGAGAACCTAATAGGCTAAGAATCATGTTATTAAGTTTGAAATAGCTCAAAACTGGCTTTCTTGCCTATATGGGTACCTCTACTGTTTGTTGTTACCTCTAACGAGTCTAATCAAGACTGTTAGTATAGGCATTTCATATAATGAGGCCTCAACTATGAGTATGTGTGCTTGTGATTGTTCTGGAGATCATGTGAATGACTGTTGGAGTGCTATAATAGTTAAGGATGCTTGAAAGTTTGAACCTACCAGTAGAACTAATGAAGTTAACATTCATGTCTTCCCTACCCCTTGGATCACTTAACTTAGCATTTTAAACTTGTATTAGTCTACTGTTGGTTGCCATGAACTCTCCTTGTTTTACATCTGTGATTAGTTTCTTTAAGTGTTCTGATGCATGTTGTGAGTACTTGCAACAGCCTATCTTCTTGTATTTTGATTGTGATCCTAAAGTTAGTAATGTAATATTGTATTGTTCATATCCTTATACTTTGATGATAGTGTTCTATATAGCTTTTGTAACAATTTTGTATGTCTGAACCTTTTGTGTTTGCTATATATGTTGGTCAAACCTGACCAAATATCCGTTTCACGGGAACGTTAGCCCAAACAAACATAGCCTGCGTTTTTCATGCGCTATATTTTTCCCTGTCATTTTGGTTCCTGACTTTGATAGAAGCCTGTCAAAGCTTAAAAAGAATTTCACCAAGTTGTCCCTACGAGAGATTCGAATTGTATGTTTAATTTGTTATACTGTTCTCTGATCAAATGCACCGAAAGTAACTTTAGAAGGTAAATGCTACAACAATAATAAGTTCAATAACAGCGATGTATCTTGCGTTAATGCTTCACGAATAAGTATATAGTATACAGTGATACACTGAGTTTGAGCATTTCTCACCAACAAAAAGAATCCGTAAATAAGCATCCTTTCGATTCACATAAAACCGCTGAACAAATTTGGCTTTATTACAGAAGAGAAATTATTCAAAGTGTGACAATATTGCAGTGGCAGAGAAGGGACGTCTCTTGTTATATCTGTTCACGATATGCATCAAATCATTTGAAAGGATCTTCCACCAAATGCTCAAGGTTACTCCAAAGCTGCCTCTGATTTTCTTTGATCTTATTTTGGAATTCCTGCGGCGACAACTTCAACCTCTTGAGAGCTGGCATATGTTGCAACTGAGAAGGAAGCATTTCTAATCTTGTGCATGATCTGATTTCCAAGCTTTCGAGATTAGGCATTGCTCCTTTTACAATACTCAGGGTTTCAAGTTCTTCTAATAGCCAGAGTTCAAGAAACCGAAGCTCAGGAAAACCGCCTGAAGAGCAATGCATGCTCTTACATGTCGAAGATTTAGAAAAAACCCTTAGAATGATCAGTTTGTGAAGGTTCTCTAATGCAGGCATCGGGTCATCCGGTAATTCTGAAGCAGACAATGTTAGGTCGATGAGGTTTGTTGGAAATCCGGAAATAACAGATGGATACTTGAGCTTTCCTAGTAAATAGATGGTCGAAAGACTTGTGAGGTTTGACAATGGTTTCAGATAAAGAGTGGAAGGATTGCCAAGCTCATCAAATGATTTCAATCTTAAAGATTCAAGTTGTTTCAGTTCCAAAATCCAGTCACCAACAGCTTCCAGTTGTGAATTCATGAGTTGTTGAGATGTCATGGCCCTACAAGACAATCCCAATTTTTTAACTTTCTTCAGCGTGTTAAGCCCATCTAGCACTGGACTATCTTCATCTATGAAAGCACCCCACAGTGTCTGCAGCTCACTAAGAGCGATTCGCTTTGGCACACTAGGGAATTTGCTTCTATAGGTTTCACTCATGTATAAATGTCGAAGATAATGCATTTTCCATATTGATTCTGGCAGAGCGCTTATGTAGGTGTGTTTCAAATCCAGCAGCTGGAGGTTTAACATTTTGCTTATGCTGCTCGGGAGTTCTTCTAGGTAAGTCCACCTTAGCCCTAGATATCTTAAGCAACTGAGTGCCGATAGTTCCTTTGGCAACTGGGGTCTGAATACTTTCTCCAGGTCAAGTACCCTCAGGGACCGGAAGCACCGATTTGAAATGCATTTACTGAGGAAGCATCCGATATTTTCTCCTGGTTTACTTCCTTCTTGTGTATCAAATGACAAGAAAGATAGGACATTTCCATATAGACGCCGGAATGAATTTGAAGAAATGGGATTATCATTACCATGAATTTGACGATGAGTTACGTCATCTTCATGGAGATGATCAACGAGTCGACAAATCCTACCTGCAGAATCTTTGAAAAAATTTGCATCCACAACTTTTTCTAGCCACTTTCGTGTGCTATCGCGGAGCTGACACACTTTTACTTTTCCATTGAGCTTCGTCTTTGTGGCTTGCACCACATTTTGGTCAATCAGTTCATTTAGATAGCTTTCAGCAATATCCTCAGCTGATTTCTCTTCACCCCTCTTTTGCTTCGCTATGCCTTCTGCTACCCACAGCGCGATTAGTCTCCTGGCAGGGATTTTAAAATCTTTGGGAAATAGTAGGAAGTAATATAGGCATTGCCTCAGATACCCAGGGACCTTTCCGTAAATCACATCTGCAGCTTCTAAATGAGGTGTTTTACGGTTTAGCCGTTCTAGTACCTTCTCCCACTCTGACAAAACTTTTTTCTCTGCTGGAGTCTCTCTTACTCTGATAGGTGCTTGTAGCTGGAAGTTGCTAATTTCATCTGTATCCTCGTTCCTTGGATCGGCCGTATCATTCAGCTCTGAGTTCTGATAGAGGCGAAGAAGCTCCGAGGTGTTCTCAACTGCTTCATGCGCAGTGAAAAATACAACACGGCTGCCACTGGAAGCGTTTGGAAAAGCTTGTCGAAGGTCACTCCAGATTCCACGAATGATCTGAATATCATGGAATACAACGAGGTATCTTATGGGGTATAAAAGTTCTTTAAGTGCTTGAGCTATTCCCTCATGCCTTGACCATTTGTCTTTGCTTAAAGCATCTCGCAGTTTGGGCACAGACCATGATATTCCTTCTTGATCTTCAACTCTACTGCACTGATCATTATTATGTTCCGCTGGCTGTAATTGCTCGATAACTTGATTTGCTATTTCTTTCAGGATAGCAATGACATTTAATTCTTGAGGCATCCTTATATACACGCGAACATCAAAATGACAGATGATAGTGTAATCATCATTGAGTAGTTTTTGAAGTTTTGCCTTATCATTATCCTTTACACCTAAAATTGGAAAGATGCAGAGGTCTTGACAGTTCATAAGCAGCCTTGCCTTTATTTTCTCAACAAAGTGAGGAGGAGTTCCAGCTATATGTTCAATTCCGTAGTCGAGCCTTCTATTATGGAGCCTCTGAATCTTTTTCTTCAGTCGATTAACATGCGCTATCCACTTTGGATATGGCACATTAAATACATCGATAAATGAAATGACCAGCTTATTCCCTTTGCAGTACAAATCAATCAAATTGTTGACTTCTAAAGCAATGTCGCTAATCTCTTCCACCCAAACTTGCACTTTGGCATCCACTCTATCCATCATCTGTATGGCTCAAAGTGATAAACTTCACAAAATTAGTTAAGTAAGTGGAGATAATTTGAAAATTAAAATTGTATTCAGAATAAGAAGAACAAAAAGGCACAGACTCAGTAGAGAAGAAGAGGAGGAAGAGGGAAGAGGGAAGAGAGAAGAAGATGATGAAAACGGAGAAATGTTATTCTTACATTGCGTAAAGTGCTCATACACGTGTGTATATATATTAACACGTGTCTAACTAACTTAACCACCTACTTAATTCTAATTGGTTGAGTATAGTAAAATGACTAATCTACCCTCTGATGAGTTATGTAATACCTTTCTCAACACTCCCCCTCAAGTTATGAAGTGCAAAGATATTCAAAGCTCCTAGCATGGAATTGGGATATTCATATTGAACTCGATTAAGTCCTTTTGTCAGAAAATGTTAGTTGGTTGATCTCTTGTAGGAATGTATTTTGTTGTGATCAAGCCTTGTAAGATCTTTTCCCTAGCTTGATACGTTCATGATAAACTGGAATCTGCGTAGCTCCCATGTTGTCATTATAAACATTCATAGGTTATTTAAAGTCAATTCACTGTTCTTTTAGTAGTTAGCCAAATTAACTCTGCTACTATTGATGCAAGGCTCCTATATTTAGTTCCTGTTGAGCTTCCGGAAACAGTAGTTTGTTTCTTAGATTTCCAAGCTACTAATGACTCACCAAGTTTGATCAAATAATCAGATACAGATTTTCTAGAGTGAGGGCAGGCTGCCCAATCAGCATCACAGTATGCTGTAACTTCATTGTTGTATTTGCTGGACAGAAGAATTCCTTGTCCTGTTGTTGCTTTAGATATCTTACAACTCTGAGTGCAGCTTCCATATGTGATTTTTTAGTCTTCTGTAAAAACTAGCTCAATGTTTGAACACTGAAGGAGATGCCTGGTCGAGTCATGGTTAAGTATAGGAGTTTACCAATAAACTTCTGATAAGGATTCTAATCCACTAGTTGTGCATCTTTTGAGATCACATCCTTGTCTCTTTTGACATATTCATCATACTCTCTGGTAGTTAACTTCATGTTGAAATCGAATGGAGTTATGGTAGGTTTGACTGCTCCCAGACCTGTTTTAGAAATTAGTTCTAGTGCATATTTTCTCTGATGCATTAGGATTCCTTGACTGGATCTTGGAAACTCAATGCGAAGAAAGTATTTGAGTTTACCTAAATCTTTCATTTTGAATCCTTGTTGTAGAACTGTCTTAGTGTCTTCAATTAGCTTTAGGCTATCTCCAGTTATAAGCATGTCATCAACATAGACTAAAACTATGGTGATACCTTCTGATGTCTTTTTGAAGAACAATAAGTAATCATATTGACTCTGATGAAATTGAGCTTTCAATAATGCCTCAGTTAGCTTGGCATTCTATTGCCTTGGTGCTTGGTTTAATCCATACAAGGACTTAATAAGTCTACATACTGGCTTCCTCTCTCCCTGACCATTAAATCCTTGAGGTAAATCCATGTAGATTTCATCAAAGAGGCCTCCTTGAAAAAATGCATTATATACGTCCATTTGATGTATGTGTCAATGTTTAGCAGCATCTATTGCTAGGACAATCCTTACAATCTTTATTTTTACAACCGGTGAAAAAGTTTTTTGGTAATCAATTCCTTCTTTTTGGCGATATCCTTTGTGACCAACCTAGCTTTAAATTTTCCCCTATAGTTGTATACTTTATTTTGTAAATCCACTTGCATCTTATAGGTGATTTACTTTCAGGTAGTGGAGCTATATCCCAAGTGTGATTGTTTTCTAAGGCTTCAATCTTAGCCTTCATGGTATTTATCCATCTAGGATCTTTGATAGCCTCATGGTAGTTTGTAGGTTCAGATACAGAAGAAGATGGAGCAATAAAGGATTGATAGGTAGGAGAAATGTTTTCTTATGTTATGAATTCAGGTAAGGCACAAGGAGGCTCCTGATGAATGTTTATTGACACAAAGTCTTTAATCCAAAGTGGTGGTCTTTTACCTCTATTTGATTTCCTCAAAGTCTCTCCTCTTAAAAGAGTAGGATTTTGTTGACTAGATGATTGAACTTGAATAGTATTTGAAGGTAAGGATTCAGTTGCTCCCTTAAATATTTTGTTATGTTGTGATGCTTCATATGTAGTATACTGTATTTTGATCGGCTTGTTGGTTTGAATCTTTTGTACCATTGTGGAAATCATCAACTTCATTTGTTTGAATGTCATTATGACTTGATTCAGTAGTGAACTGGTTGACTGGTTCATATGATATTTGTTGAAGGCTGTTGGGCGTGAAAATAGGTTGAACTTTGGTTTGATTGAGAGTTTTGAATGGAAAGATGCCTTCTTTGATATAACATCTCTGTTGACAAAGAAGGTCTTGTTGTTAATGTCATACAGGAGGTATCCCCTTTGAGAAGCTACATATTCCATATGAATGACTGTATTAGACTTGGGCATCAGTTTATCTTGTTCTTGCACTATTTTTGCATAGCATAGCATTATAGTACTTTATGATGTTTTAGTGAAGGATTCTTTCCATATAATTTCTCATATGGAGACTTGTTTGCTAGTATAGAACTTGGCATTTTATTAATCAGATAGGCTTTTAATACACAATATCCCCAAAACCTTATTGGCATGTCTTCCTGAAATCTAATTGCTCGTGTGACTTCTGAAATATGCATGTGCTTCTTTCAGCCACACCATTCTGTTGTGGTGCATAAGCACAGGTTGTCTGATGGATTATCCCAAGATTATTTAACATATTGTTGCAGGTTGTATTGACAAACTCAGTGTCATTGTCAATTCTGATGACTTTAATTGTTTTGTTAAATTGAGTCCTTACAAGCATTATGAACCGTTGAAGAACAATGCAGTCATCAGGCTAAAGTTTGAGCAAAAATAACCATGTTGTTCTGGAAAAGTCATCCACCACTGTTAAGAAATACTTGTTACCATCAAATGTAGATACTTAATATGGTCTCCAAAGATCTATTTGAACCAAATCAAATGAAGTAGTAGTTTTAATGCAACTAGTAGGAAAATGTTGGCTTGTTTGCTTTGCACATGGGCATACATGACACTTATTCATTTTTTTCCTGCTATAAGCGCTAGTTTAATAGGTAGTAACTTCCTAAGTACATTTGTTGATACATGTCCAAATCTCCTATGCCACATATCCTTTGCTGAGCTGAAATCATAACTGGCCGAACTCTCAATAACTGTAAGAGTAACTTTACTTATGTTTCCTGCTGCTTGACTTCTTAATATGTACAAACCATCATCTTTTTTACCAATCACTTTCACCTTCCCAGTGAAGAGCCCCTGAAAATTATAAAAATCAGGGAAGGAGGCTACTAAGCATCTCAACTCTTTTGTCAGTTTAGAAATTGAGAATAGATTGAATTTGAATAGAGGAAATGTAAAACACATTAGTTATTGTGTTTCTACTTGCTAAGGTACTAGCTCCCATGTGTGTAACATGTGTCACATCTCCATTAGGCATAAACACTCTTTTTGGATACTGAGTTTGAACTATAGTAGACTTTTCCAACAAGTCCATGCATGCTACAATATGGTTGGTAGCCCCGGTGTCAATTATCCAGCCTTTAAAATACTTAGATGTACTTGCTACATTGGTATTAGAAGTTGCGCCAACATTGTTGTTTAGCATATGGAGGATCTGCTCATACTGCTCTTTAGTCTAGGTGCAGCTGGTCGGCTGACCTTGCAGGCTAAGTTGCTTACTCATGTTCTGCACCATTGATTGGTTTGCAGTATCTATTGATCCAATGAACTGGCCCCATGCATTTCCTACAGTCTGATTGTTCTGCAAATCATCTTCATTTAGAACATTGTAGACTGTTGCATTATTGAACCTTGTGTTTCCTGTAAATTGGTTGTTATGAGCTACAATTTTAGTAAGTGTGTTATGAGCATTATAGTTCCCAACTTCCCCTTTCTTCCGGAGTTTAAAGTTTGTAGGATACCCCACAATTTTCTAACAATTTTACGACCTCTGAGTCTGCAAAACTCACATTAAACATTGTAGTTCTTCTTTACTTTTTGATTAAACCTTTGATTTTCACATGTTCTTGAGAACAATCACATCATATTGTCCAGCAACAGTAGTTGGATTTGCACCTAATAATCCTGATGAAGCTGCTACTAATTTTTGGCTTTCATCACTAATGATCATTGCATAGGCCTGATTGACAGTAGCCATGAGACTTATTTATAGAATCTGGCTTCTTGCTTGACTGTATGAGTCATTTAACCCCATCAAGAACTGAAACAATTTCAATTTCTGCAAATGCACTACAAATTCTTTTGATTTTTCACAATCACATCCAAGGATGAAACCAATGCTTCAAATTCTTCCCACAAATCTTTCAATTTCGAAAAATAAACAGACACATAGGAAGTTCCTTGACTTAAGGTTGCAATTTCTTATGCAGATTAAAGGATCATGCACCATCTACTTTGTTAAACCTTTCATACAAATTATTCTAAACAGCTTGAGCACTTGAAGCATACATAATACCACATAATAATCCACTAGCTATAGAATTCTTGATCCAAGAAAGTACTATTGCATTAACTCTTTCCCAATGTTCCACATTATTTCTGGAAATTTTCCTTTAGTGCAAGAACCATTTACCAACCCCAATTTGTTCCTTCTCAATAAAGCTACTCGCATATATCTAAACCAGATAGAGTAGTTTTCAATACTTGTCAATTGGAATGATATGATTTGAATTCCATTAACATCTGAAGGAGACAAAAAGAACGGATGATTGCAATTTATTCCAGGTGCTTGATTCCCACCCAATGTAGGAGTTGGAGTTGGTGCATGAGTATTGTGCTCAGTTGTATGATTCAGCAGATCTTCGATCGCCATTGTCAAACAAGAATTCAAGAACACTAACAGTAATTACCAAGTAGATTCTGTGGGATTAAGAACGAACCACAAGCTAGAGATTCCTAGGTATGCTCTGACACAATGAAATTGTATTAAGAAGAAGAACAGAAAGGTACAAACTCAGTAGAGAAGAAGAGGAAGAAGACGGAAGACAGGAAGATGATGAAAACTGAGAAATATTATTCTTACATTGTGTAAAGTGCTCATACACGTGTGTGTGTGTGTATATATATATATATATATATATTAACACTTGTCTAACTAACTTTACCACCTACTTAATTCTAATTGGTTGAGTATAATGAAATAACTATTTTAATGAGTTATGTAATACCTTACTCAACAAAAATACAATAAAAGGTAGATACATTACAACCTAGAACCTGTGGGAGAATTAATGTTAAAGTGTCTAGCATGTCAAAGATGATCATCATGTTTAAAACACATATGGTTTAGCCTTAACCATCTTTTACAAGACACGAAAATTAATTTCAATTTAGTAACGATTATGTTTTAGTACTGTTTATCGGATAAGCTGCGGGAATGTTAGGACCAAAAATACAAAAGATAATTCTTGTTTCGAAAGTTTGCAAGAAGCAGAAAATTGCAATAATTTCTTAAAACCGATGTAATTTTGAAACATGGTGCAAGAATTTTTAGAAATAGTGTGATTTTGAAACTACATGCAAATTTCTTCCGGTCATTTTCAAAATCTAAAAGGTTTTCTGTGACCTGGTAGAAATGTGAAAAGCTTGAAAGTATGATCACCTTAACATCTTCTATCAAAGCTTGCATCAGATTCATCTCTCTTTTGATTGATTGAATTTTGCTTGAGAGAAAACCAGAAGGGTATGGTTCTCGCTCCTCAATACTCTGGATGACAACACCTGAGCCTTTTCTTCCTTTGATGGTTATGTCATATGTCATCTTCCATTCACGGACCTGGTCAATCCGATTCATGATCCATGAAAGCTTCTTTGCAAAATCGTATCTATTCATGTCGAAAGAAAAGAAACGGCCAAAACGCATTACTTCAAAAGTAATATAAACACAACACAACAACATAAAGGCTTGAAACTTCTGAACTCTAACAGAGTATTCAGGCTTAGGTCATCTCCCCAATCTAGATAATTAATGACAGAAAAATGTATTAATCTAGTCCATTTTAATTTCACTATTGGTCAAGTTGACAATCGATAACAAAGCAGAATGTGTTAAATAGATTGGGACAGAGGGAGTTCAAATTTTGTAATCAGCTCAGTTGTGGGTTTGCGAGTTAAACTAGCAGTAAAAAACGACGAATGGAGGAAGCTAAGGTGCCTTACTGCCTAGCTTTACACCTCTGCTATTTCTTGTTTTAAGTTTGTCGTTTGTTCTATCATTTCCTGCGGCCTTTATCATTTTATTAATTATTTTTTTACAAAAATAAGAATTAACCTGGCAGAAGGGTTTTATGATAGAGCTTCAAATTACTCAAATGATTTTAAAGAAGAACTTTCGACTAGTCAAAATAAGCTTATTTGGACTGCAGCGTGGCCAACAGACAGCAATTTCAAGCAATTAATTAACTTCTCACGTGCTTGAACTGAAGTGCATTCACCTTCAACGACACATCAACGGATTGGGTGTTACCAATTTCATCTCAGAAGAGTATAAGGGGATATAGTCCTATAGGGTTGTGAAACAAAAGTACGAGGAGTAATTACGCCTTGTACCATAAACAAACAAGCATTGACCCATTTGGAGATGTTTGGACATAAGCAATATTTTGTAACATTAATTGCAAATCAATATTTGTTCTACAATTGAAATTTAAGTAAACCTGTCAAACGAGTCGGGGTGACCCGACCCAGTGGTAAAGGGGACGGGCAGGGTTGGGCTGAACAATGAACCGACCTATGCCAGTGTAGATTTGGATATCGATTAACCGGACTGGTCCAAACTGGTAATGTCATGTCAAACTTGAATCAGTGAACCGGCCCAGACTGGTTCAACGACTAGTTTTGAATTGTTTTTTAAAAATAAAAAATAAAAATATTTGACCGTTGGCAACAGTCAGCTCCCATTTTGACTATTGCCCAACTGCCTTAATTGCAAAAATAGCCATTACTCTTATTATTTACCTATTTAACCTTTTGAATAAACTATAAATAGACTCCCCCCTCTTCTTCTTTTCTTCACTCATGTCTCCATTTTCAAATCCAAATTCTCACTTGTCATTCTCTCGTTTTTCAACTAAATTGCTATCAACTGTTTGGCTCTCTCTTTTGGAATTTTATTTATGGTATTATTTGAAGTTTGAATAAAGCTTATTCGTGGTAACGTCGTAGTGTTCAATTTATTGTGGAATTCGGTTCCAACATCCATTTGTTATACTTTTAGCCATTTCGGTCTACCCTCTTACTAAAATATCCCACCCTCTAACCCCTAATAATTGATAAATTATAAGTTTAGCTTTTTAAAAACTATAAATAACCTGCATCTTCTTCCTTTTTTTGACAACATGCTCTCTTGTTCTACTCAAATTCTCTCTCAATTTCCTCGTGATTATTGAATTGCTTATTGCTCTCAAGTTCTCAATTAATTAATATTTCGAGTTTTAACAATTATTTGCGGTAGCTACTACAAAATTACAATTATCAAGTTTAGTGTGGTTACCATATTTGTTAGGTTTAAGTTAAATCATGCCCCGTGCTTCTAGAGTGCGCTCACATGTTTGGGAACACTTTGAGCTGGTAGAAAAAAATAAAGAACTTCGCAAAGTAGAGTGCAAGAACTGTGATCGAGTTTTTAATATTCGTCGAAAGTGGGAGGGCACAACTGGTTTAAGGAGGAATATCAAGGGTTGTCTTGAGCGTCCTTTAGGAATTTCTATTTAAGTTGATTTTAGACCATTTGTGTTATTTTGCATTTATTAGACTTATTTAAGTTTAATGTGTTAGTTTATTAGACAAGTTAATTTTAAGTATTATTATGGAATGAAGGCCTTTGAAGTTGGATCCTTACATATTGGTCTTATTAAATAATTTGTAGCCGCTTAATTTCAATTTTCAAATTTTAAAATTCAAATTTTAAATTTAACTTTAAAGTTTAAACATTAAACTTTAAAAGTTTAATTTTATGTCTTACAATACTTATTTTATTTTAGCCAAGACTGGCGCTAAACTGTTTCGATTTTTAGTACCGGCTAAGTCCGGACTAGTTAAACGCCTTAAATTGTAACCGGTAACCGGACGGGTACAGAGACCGGCCGGTCCCCTTTTCCTCTAGCTCAGACCAGCCTGGCCCGGCCTCTTAAGACCCATAATTTTAAGTCATAACACAAATATTGTAAAAAATTACTTCACTATCAGCAAATTAAATTTTAATTTGTAATAGTAGCTTATTACTACCTATCAAATAATTCGTATCAAGAGATTTAATTGTAATTAGTTAACAACTGTTTTGATTATGTAAGTACTTCATTTAATTATAGGTTGCCGTTAGCATCTTCTCACTTTTGACCAAGTCTACCCACCAGAACATAAAATGATCAAAAGGCACACCTATAATCAGGATAAAGAATAAAAGAAAATGAATGATAAATTTTGGATAGGGTTTTTTACTTTAGGGAAGGGAACGATATTGTTGACCCAAATGAGAGAGGCTTTTATTTATTGGGATTCGGGAACAAGGGCAATTGATAATACAAATGGAAAATTCAACGGTATCGTTGGCTGGACCACTGGATTTTGTTTTTAGGGAACAAGAGCTATATATAATGCAATTGGGAAATTCTACGATATATTGGCTGGACCAAATGAGAGTGGCTTTTGTATTTGGGAACAAGGATAATTTCTTTATGATACAATGGGGAAATTCAACATAGCTGGACCAAATGACAGTGTCTTTTGTTTTTGGAGGACAAGGCAATTATAATGCAATTGAGAAATTCAACTATATCATTGGCTGGACAAAGTGGTTTTATTTTTTGGGAACAAGGGCAATTTGTATTTGTAATAGAATTGCGAAAGTCAACTTAAAGATACCGTTGGCCGAATTTATTGAGAACTGGCGTTTGCTTGTGGGAATAAGAGGAATAGTCCAAAATAATCACGCGTAAAAGAGTACTATGTACAAATTAGTCAAACTCTATGAATTCGCTCCAGCGCTAACATATGCCACCTCTCGAAATTTTGAAACTTCCTCTTTCAGATTCTTTGTAATAAAAGTGACAATACCTCTAGTAAAAGTTGACATTTTATTCCTGACAAAAAATTATGTGAACATGTTTGACTGTATACGAAATATAAGAAAAAATGAAGATTTTTGAAATTTGTGCTCTTAAACAAGTTAAAAAGGGATCCAGTGTATTTGTGTAGTTGTAAAAGCTTCTCATTAAGGGTAGATTTATAAGTTCAAGCTAAATTATTTCTAAATTTAGAAATGGGTCATTCTTTTTGGAATAGACCAAAAAGGAAATAGGTTCACATAAACTGGAACGGAGAGAGTATCATTTCTCTCTTTTTTTTCTTTTTCTTCCTCATTAATTTACAATTTAGCTTATTTTAAAAATTCTAAAAGTGCCTAAATATATTATAAAAATTAAAGGAAGGAGATGAAAAGACTTCCATTTTCTAGTGTTTCGGTTCGAAATTCTCTTTTCTTACAAAAGGTGTGCTTTTCTATTTTGATATTTCACTTAGCAACACTTGCAAGCGATAGGTAAATCTTTTTTCTTTTTTGCCTATTAGACAAGTTAATTTCTACTAACTGCGCTTACTATGTTAGAACTTGTATTTATAGGGTAATATGATATTTTGATACTATCTATACTGTTCTAACTGGTTTATACTGATCGACATAGAACACACGTATACGCACATGTCCTGTGTCCAGCAACTAATTCTTTGTAAATGTGCTGAAAAGAAGACGCAGAAAGTGTATTTTCAGATCTAGGGCACTGATATAGCTGGAATATATAAGCTTTTAAAGGAAAATTCAAAGGATTAATACTCCCTTCATCTTATTTTATGTGGTATTGCGTGGAGTTTAACAAAGAAAGCAAGCATTTTGAGATTTGTGTTCTAAAAAAATTATAAATATTTTATGGTTATAAATCATTTTATGTAAAATTAAATTGTTTCTAAATATAAACAAGATGTTATTCTTTTTTTTTCTTCTTGTTTTTATTTTCCTGTGTCGAGGGTCGATTGGAAACAGCTTCTCTACCCTTTCGGGTAGGGGTAAGATCTGCGTATACAGTACCCTCCACAAACCCCACTTTGTGGAACTTTATTGGGTAGTTGTTTTTGTTATTCTTTTTTTAGACAAAATAGAACGGAAAGAATGCCATAGTGGGACTAAACAGTGCAAGTGATGGCTAAGTTGGAAAAGTCGAACCTTTTATGGAGGAAAATGGTTGGAGCAGCTCCCTGTTCTAAAACATGACGTGCTTCTTCGACGACAGCTTGCACTTCCTCCGCCCAAATATTTAGCCTTGTATCCAGCTCCATCATTGTTCGAATATCTTTTAGCAAAGCATCCATTAGCTGCAACTCTCTTTCAACTGAATGCCGAAGGTCTGAAGTGTTGCCAATGGTAGAAAGAATACTTCTAAAGATGATAAAAAGGGGAATGATGCATTCACTAAAGAAGATGGGCTCTAATTCAGAAACACTATATCTAGAGCACCTAATAATTAAGCTTCTCCATGTTAAACAAAACAGCGACCACCACTGTCGTTGGCGTTGCCTTGGGTTTGATTCTCTCAAAGTGTGCTCTTCATCATCTCCTGGAACTATGTCCAGGTGTGGTGGTTGCGGGATAACAGTGCTAGCTGCTTGTTGCATGATGCTGCTGATATCGTATGCTATTTTCCTGTTCGACATGTAATAAATCTGTTTTTGTATTTTCTTTACTCTATTTTCAAACCTAATCAAACTCAGTGGATTGAATAAATAACCCCTTTCTTCTATGATTCCTTGTGCAAAAACAGCCTTGGCCTCAAGATCAGGATAGATTTCTTTCATTTGCCGGAACCAAACCTTATGTCTCTCGTCTGAATCTTCTCTAATTTGGGCATGTTCAATGAAATACTTCATTAGCTCCATCTCCACTTTAACCCACTCTGTTATATCTTTGGTTGAGGAACCTGCAGACACATCCGGACTTATTAGTTTGGGGACAACCACCCTCCTCCATGTCTCTCTTCCTCTGAATTCACCAATTTCATATGTATGGTATCTTCTCCATATTTCAAAGATTTGCTTCCTGATCTTCAGAATTTTCTGATCAAGCCGAGGTAGAGGTAGAATTAATGGCGCAATAAGAGATATAAAACCATTGCCCTGTTTCATGCCCCAGGGTGCAAAGGTTTCATAAACCAACTGAAAAACACCTTCTATCTGGTGCACCCAAACTTGGTATAACTGTTGATCTTCCAATCCTTCCACTTCATCTAGAAGATCCTGCAAAGGAGTTAGTTCATCTCTCACGGACTTAACCACCTTAAGATCTCTTGCATCGAGAAGCCATTTTTGACTCAATACAGTATTGAGCTGCTCCATCGCAGAAGAGACAGTGTTGTTGGATCTCCACCCTCTTTCAGTAGCCAGCGTTTCCGTTTCGACCGTGATTTGTCCATCCTGATCGTTATCAGCACTATTTCCGGTAATAATCTTCTTCCCCTTCTCAGAAACACCATGGATCTGAGTCATGAGCTCTTTTAGCTCTATGGCCAGTCCGCGTCGCTTAACAAAATTGTACTTTCTTGTTAAGTTTATTGATCCTTGTTTTTGAAATCTCTTTGTGTAAGTTGCGATTAGATCCTCAGCTCTCCGAGCCACTTCTTCAGTCTCCTTTTCCCACTCTATAGCACAAGGCTCCTGTTCGTTCCTGGCCCGAACAGATTCCAGAACAGTTTCCATTAGTCTGAGTTCCCTTTCTATCCATTCCACCTCCTCCTCTATTCCTGTAATTAGTTCCGATTCTTTAACAACCAGCTCTGTCAATATTATCACAAGAGACGACATAGCCATCTTTCTTCTCCTAGTTGATTAATGCTAAACCACACAGAGTAATTGAGCTACTTGCGTCATCTCTCCTGGGGCTGCATATGAGCTGCAAACCGCTGTAATGTTTACATTGCGCATTGTCACACTTTTTCAACGCGGGACAATTGATAGAGATGCCAGGAAAATACCAGGATGTTGGTCTTCATTTACACAAAAGCCTACCCATCACAATTCCAATTAGTCAACAGTAAACTTACTTATGCTCAGACACACCAACCACAATTAAGCTACTTCCTCCGATCCGTTTAAGTGATTTTTTTTAGCTCTTCTCGCACGTATTAAGGAAATTTACTTCTTAACATTAATCGATAATGAAACTGACTATATTAATTTTTTTTTACCACTAAAAATATAACAAACTTCGCTTATGATCTTTCGAAGGGCAACTATGAAAAGAAAAAGTTAATTCTTCTTAAAGACCGAAAAAATCAGATATTGTAGATAAAAAAAAAAGAAAACAACAAGAAATCACTTAAAATGGATTGGAGGAAGTAATAATTAGACGTTATATATTTTACTCACAACTTCAATCAAGTCGCTATCCTTGTTATAACCAATCAACATGAAGTGTAAATTCCCATAAATCAACTCACTGAAACAAGAAAATTTTGATTCTAAATGTGCGGTCCATTACAACACTTGAAAAAAAAAAAAAACGTCAATTTCATTCAATCTGAAAAAAGTAACCTTGCTCTATAATATAAAAGCAATTAGATTTATTTGGACTAACAAAATCTGTAATGACTCGACCGACCGTTTTAAGCATTTACGTTCCGTTCAACGGTTTGAAGCCTTGAGTAACTTCTTATGATGTATTATGACGTGTGTGAATCGTCGGTTTTGGTTTCAGACGATTCAGGATTGATTTGGAAGAATGATTCTCAACTAGGAAGCTATAAGTTGGAAGTTGACCAAGTTTGATATTTATGTATTTGATCGCGGATCGGAGTTTTGATAGTTTCATTAGGTTCGGATGGTGATTTTGAACTTGGGAGTATGCACATATTTACTTTTGGATGTTTCTTGAAGGTTTTGGCATTAATTGGTGAAAGTTGGCAATTTGAAGTTTTGAAAAGTTTGAAGGTTTGACCGGATTTGACTTTGATGATATTAGGTTCGGATTGTGGTTTTGAGAATTTGAACTGCTTCGTTATGTCATTTGGGACTTGTGTGAAAAATTTGAGGTCATTCCGGGTTGATTTGATATGGTTCAACATGAGTTTTGATAGTTGAAAGTTCAAAAGTGTATTAAGTTCGATTTGAGGTGTGATTCGTGATTTTGATTTTGTTATGCGTGATTTGAGAGCTCGAGTAGGCCCGTGTTATATTTTAGGACTTGTTGGCATGTTTGGACGGGGTCTCGAGGGGGCTCCGATTTCTTTTGGACGTATTTCAAATTAATTTTGTCATGTTGGCAGTTCTGGTGTTGGTTCTTCGCACATGCGCATATTTGGCCGCATGTGCGGATGCGCTTATGCGATGGAATGATCTCTTTTTCGAAGAGTATTGGCCTTGGTGAGTTTTGCTTCTGCGGAGGGTTAAGCGTAGATGGGTAAGCGCTTCTGCGAGGTTTGGATCGCTTCTGCGAGAATGGGCATGAGCTGGGTGTCCGGTTCTGCGTGCGCTTCTGCGGAGTCGCAGGTGCGGAAGATATTTGCACATGTGTGTTCTAGGTCCTTTATGTTGTAGTCGCAGAAACGACGTTTGTGCTCGCAAGTGCAAGGCCGCATGTGTGGTATTTTGTCTGCAAATGCGGAAGTACCGGGCAGAAGCATAAATAGTGAGGTTTTTGTTTATTTTAAAACATTTTGAGTTGGGTCTCGAATTTGAGAGGTTTTGAAGGCAATTTTGACCATATTGATTAGGGTAAGTATTTTTTACTCGGTTTTGACTATAGTTCATGAATCTGTCTTCGATTTTGGCATTTGGAATATGAATTTTAAAAGAGAAATTGGCAATTTTAGTCTAAATTTTTCTAAAGCGAATTTTTGAGTTATGAACATCGATCCAGAGTCGAATTTGAGTGAAATTAGTATGGTTGGACTCGCAATTGAATGAGTTGTCTGATTATGTGAGTTTGTGGGTTTTGAGGTGCGGGCCCGGGTTTGACTTTTTGGTTGACTTCGAGTTTTTGATGAAAAATTCGACCTTTATTGATTGAGTTTGTCTCCTATGGCATTACATGATGTTTTTGAGTTGTTTTTGACTAGTTTCGAGTCGTTCGGAGGTTGATACTGTGCAAGATGACATTTTCAGAGTGTTGTTTGGCTTGCTCGGTATTGGATTTGGCTTATTCGAGGTAAGTAACATATATAAACTTGGATATGAGGGTATTTAACCCTGGAAACTATGTTATAAGAGATGTATTGAGGTGACGCATGTGCGTGCACCGAAGTATTCATGATACTGTCACGACCCGAAATCTCACCTTTCAGGCAGTGACTGCGTCTAACGTTGAACCCGCTAGACAACCCAACATATACTACACATTAAAATTTTCCAAATCAATTCAACAGTAGAAAAATTTATACCCTTCAAATATGAACTGAAATAACCAACATATTCCATAACTTTAGCAGCGGAAATGTAACAGAAATTCAAAATGCAAAGTGAAATAATAAAATACATAACGTCGCATACCCAAAACCGGGGTGTCACAACCTCACAAACTATCTAAACTGAGTGCTAAACACAGAGTCTGAAAAGAAATATATAATTGTCTTGAAACTAGGAGAAAAAGTAAGACAATAAGGAATCCAAATGCTGGAGAGACACCAAGGCCCACGAACGCCAGCGGGTATACCTTGAAGCTCTAGGTAGACTAAAGGTGACTCCCTCAATGCGGTCCACTGGGTCCGAATGCGGGATCTGCACAATATTAAGAAGTGCAGTGTAGCATCAGTACAACCGATCCCATGTACTGAGTAAGTGCCGAGCCTAACCTCAGCCGAAGTAGTGACGAGGCTAGACTTGACAATAACGATAACATGTCCTATTCTACAGCAGATAACGGGGATGATACAAGGCAAGAGATAAGCAGACAAGTAAGGGATACGGGAGCAGTAAGGGGAAACAAGTAAATTGTAGCAGTCAAATTGACAAATAGAAGTAAGCAAGGGAGGCAATCTATCACAATAACCAATAAAACAAGTATAAGTACCAGAAATGTGAACAATGGCACGACATCACCCTTCGTGCTTTTACTCTCTTCCTCACAATGCAATGTACAATGTATCATGGCACAACATTATCCTTCGTGCTTATAATCAATAACAGTCATGGCACGACATTAACCTTCATGCTTATAATCAGTATGAATCATGGCACGATATCACCCTTCATGCTTTACACTCTTCCTCACTATGCAATGTAATCAAATATCATGGCACGACATCACCCTTCGTGCTTTACACTCTTCCTCACCAAACAATAACAGATATAATGGCAAGGAGTACAACATAGTGGAAATTGACAGTTTAAAATACCCGGCAAGGGGAAAATCATCAATTAATAACTCAATAAATGCCCGACAAGGGTCTCAGCTATAACCAATCACCTCAATCGCATACTCTACACTTGGATTATCATTCGTATCAACACTTCTCAAGCTCAACAGCCAATACTTTCAATCAAGAATAAATTACCAAGTAAAGACAATCTCATAATATGCTAAACATGGAAGAAATACTGCAATTTCTATCAAAATAGACTCACGGGCATGCTTGACACACATTGCATAGGTACTCGTCACCTCACCTATGCAATGAACATGATAATCACTTAGCACATAGCAAATAATACCTATTCCCTCACCAAAGTTAGGCAAGACAGTTACCTCGGTCCAAAGTATAGCAATCAACCCTCTAAGACCGTGTTTCCTTTATAATCCGACTCCGAAACAACGATATCTAGGCATAATTAATTCAATAATATCAATACAGACTCAATAATACAATCCCATAGCCTAGATATTAAGTTTCTAGCATTCTTTCAAAAATACCAAAATTCGACCCCGGGCCCGCTTGGTCCAAACTCGAGATTCGGACCAAAACCCGATCACCCATAACCCCACAAGTTAGAATATATAATTTGTTTCAAGATCCGACCCCAAATTGAGGTTGAATCACCCAAATTTCCCAAAAACTTAACTCTACCCAAAACCCCAAATTTCTATTTTGATTTCATGTTTTTAAGGCCTAGAATCTAGTGACTAGTTGATGAAAGTAAGAGAAAATGATGTTAAGGACACTTACCTATGGAGTTATGGAGGTTGGAGGGCTTGAATTTCGTCTATGGAGGTTAGGGGAAGAAGCAGGAAGGCTGAAAAAATCAAAATCCCGTATGGAGTGTTCTGTTTTGATTAAAGATATAACTAGGCGATTTCGTTCATCGCGATCGCGGAACTGGAGCTGCGATCGCGGAGGGTTTGGTTCTAAAGCATTTCGATCGTGAATGGAATGATGCGATCGCGAAGAAGGACCTGGGATTCCCCCATACTGCGATCGCGAAGAAGCGACTGCGATCGCACAGACCAAGGACCCCACGCTACGCGATCGCGGGCTGTACCTTGCGATAGCGAAGAGTACTTGGCCAGACCCCCACCCAGCTCTAACAATACAGTGCGATCGCGGACACACTATTGCGATCGCGAAAGGCTACTGGTCCCCCACCTCTCCTATCTCTATGCGATCGCGACATTGCTTATGCGATCGCGTAGAGTATTGCACCAGACACCAGAAACTGAAGAAAACCAGATTTTGCATGACTTTTCACACCCCGTTAGCTACCCGAAACTCACCCGAGCCCTCGGGTCTCAAAGCCAAAAACACACACGACTCCCAATACATCCTACGGACTTATTTAAGATTTTAAATCATCAAAATATCATCAAAATCAACGAATTAAACCTGAAAACTCTTAGAAATTTCTTAAAACTTCATAAAGCTTAACTTATCCGATTTTAATCCGAATCACGTCATTTCAAGTCCGTTTTACACCAAATTTCACAGATAAGTCACATAACATATAATAAACCTGTT
>ML270108.1:0-18567 GCA_005239495.1 Nicotiana undulata | reverse complement strand
ATATATATATATATATATATATATATATATATATATATATATATATATATATAACACGTTTCGTTGTACTACTTTAACTACATATATAACACGTTATAGTATATGTTAGTGTATTCATCCCTTGTATTAAGAAAGTGTTAATGAATTACATTTATATTATTTAGATAGTAAATATAAAAGTGATTTTAATTTTGACCAATGTTGACCTAATAACCGACCAACTTTGGTCGATTATTTTCCAGAAATTAAAGTATACCGACCAAAGTTGGTCGATAAATACTTCCCCTGTATAAACCGACCAACTTTGGTCGGTAATTTTAAATAAAATTTCTTTATATTTTATAAAACTTTTTAAATAATAATATAACTATTAAAATTTTAAAACTGGGTCCCACATTACCGACCAACTTTGGTCGGTATTTTATTTTAAATAAATATAAAATATGTTTCTCCCAGTTTCCGACCAACTTTAGTCGCTTTTTTTTACCGACCAACTTTGGTCGGAAAATTTTAGTCGCTAATTACCGGATTTCTAGTAGTGTTAGTACATAAAATGACATGCTATAGATAAGATGGACTCATAGCGACTACATCAACGAGCGACAATTTGCGAATATAGGGGTGCCACAACATGCATGCTGGATGATTAGGAAGATATAATGCAAGAGATACTGTTAGGGCCTGACTCTTTGTCGTCAGGCGTTGGCGCGGCTGTGGCAAGGATTGGGCGTGATGGCCTTATCATTGGCCTATGCGCGTGCAAAACGATCATGCGGGCGACGGACAAAACATTGACATGAGGGATGTTGTGGGCAAGTATTGGCCAAGGTCTTGGCATGGGCAATACATGCTTGGAAAGGGCTTGAAAAAATAGTGTGGGCAATGTTAGGGCGGCATGGAACGGCATGCGCGCCAAAATCAGTGGCAATGGCACTTTGGGTTGTGACAACTAAGTGTGGGCTATGCTAAGGCAAGACGGAAATGCGGGTTAATGGAAAAGGCTTTCAATATCTAAGGAAAGGCTATGTGAAGGAAAATACAAGCAATGGCACGTGTGAAATGAAGGTTGACATGGGCGAGGCAGAAACTCGGCCAAGGAAGTGTGCGGGCGGCAGCGACGTCGGCCGTGTGCGGCAAATCATGGGCGGCAGATTGCGGGCAATACATTGGCGCGGAGCAATGTCAAAATGAGCTAAGGCTTGGCACAAAGCAAGCCTTGGGCGTGCATCATAGCTGACCAAGTCAAAAGGCACATGCCAAAGTAGTTGGCGGTTACATTTCATAACCCCTTGTCCCCATGATCTCCCATGAACGGATTATGCTTGTATCCCATTTCGTGTATCATGGCCTAAGTAGTTGGGGATGTCAAATACAAGTTAGGATCAGGTTTAGCCTTAGCCCGACAAGTGGCAAAAGCTGTAGAGAACAAGTGTCAATGTGCTGTCAAGTCCTAAGGGCCGCCTATGTTTTATAAATAGGGCCTTTGGACTTAGTCAGATTTATGTGGGTAATTTCGTATGAAATTATAAGAGGGAAACAAGAGAGAAATGTGAGGGTTTCTAAGTGTTTCAAAAGGGACTAAGTCTAGGCTTGGGCAGGTCTTAGTGTTGGCCAAGAACGACTTGTGCTCTTCGTCAAAAGTGGGTTGTGATCAACTTGTGATCATAGCAAGTGAGGGTTTCCTTTGTAGATTTTCGAAATTAATACAAAGGTTGGGTTTTCCCATATTGTCTTGTGTTCCTTACTATTTTTCTTCCTAAAAATCGTCAAGGCCAAACTTGCTGAAATTTGGCAAAGTGTGGGAAAGGCTGAGTCAAGCGCGCAACTTGACTGTCGCGCGGGTGAGGTTCAGACTGACTAAAATCACCTTTGTGACAACTGGTATCAGAGCGGAGCAGGTTCATGGCGGTGGCAAGATGACCGGTAGCAGATTACATGGTTCTATTTGAAGGCATGACTGGTGGCACGAATGCTGAACTGCGCCAAAGGGTGGAACAGTTGGAAGCACTCGTTGGGAAGGCTCTTGAAATCAGATCTGATTCTTCTGTTCTTGCAAGGATGGCACGTTTAGAGGCATATTATGCAGCAAGACATGAAACCACGCTGGCAAAAATGGCCTTGGTACGGCGAGAAAAGGAAGAACTGCGTGAGGAGGTGTATCAACTTCGAAGGGCAATGCAGAATACTACCCTTAGAAGCGATGAACGCACCAAAGTGAGAATTCCGGAGCAGAAGGCCTATGGTGGTGCAAGAAGTGCCAAAGAGCTGGAAAATTTCTTGTGGGATATGGAGCAGTATTTTCAGGCTGCTCATGTGCCGGATGATGAAAAGGTGACCATTACACTTATGTACTTGACGGATGATGCAAAAGTGTGGTGGCGTACACGATTCGTGGAAGTAGAAAATGCTGGGCTGCCAAGGATTGAAACTTGGGAGATGCTGAAGAAGGAATTAAAATCTCAATTCCTTCCAACCAACTCGTCATGGGTTGCAAGAGATGGACTGCAACGTTTGAAACAAAGTGGCACGGTGAGGGAGTATGTCAAGGAATTTTCGTCCTTGATGTTGAATGCAAGTAATATGGCAGAAGAAGACAAGCTGCATTACTTCATGAGCAGGTTAAAGGGATGGGCGCAATTAGAGTTGAGGAGGCAGAATGTGCAAAACCTTGCTACTGCTATTTCGGGGCAGATGCATTGGCGTATTTCAATTTATGTCACGACCCAAATCCTAAATCAGGTCGTGATCGCGCCCAACACCGAAGTCAGGCAAGCCAACATCAATTTACTAGTGAGTTTTCATTTAATTTACTAAAAACATTTCTGTCACTTACTAAATTTAGATTTAAGACATTAAGTAAAACGGACAACTTAGGCCATTTTAAACAGAAATAGCCAATATTTACAGCCAAATAATATAATGTCTACTACGTGTGTGCCAGGAACTAGTGTCACAAGTTTACAGGCATCTAGTAGAATGAGAATCCAAATGAATACAAGTCTGCCCTACTGTCTGAGGAAAATATAAATAGATATAACAAAAAAAGAAAGAAAACTCCAAGGTGTTGTTGGAAGACGTCAAGGAAAGCAGCTCACCGAGAAGTCCGAACCAAGTACAAGTCAGGGACGAGCTCCGGACTGATACCCATATGCACCTGCCTCAGGACCTATACAATTAAGTACAGAAGCGTAGCATGAGTACATAAACAATATGTACCCAGTGAGTATCCCGTCTAATCTCGAAGAAGTAGTGACGAGAAGTCGACGTGATACTTACTAGGGTAAAAAATAATATAGTTTAAATGTAAGGCTAGCAGGAATAGCAGTCATGAATAATAATGAATACAGGAGCATCAAATAACATTTAAAACTACCTTTACGTGTCAAGCTCTCTAGCATATAAGTTACCTAGTTTTCCTTTTTCATGATATTCACCAGACACACATTCACATAACACCCAAACAATTTACAAACACATGATATGCCGTGGACGTACGGCTGATACGACGCAAAAATAAATGTGCACTGCCGAAGGGTCGAAAGGCTCGAACCATAGATGCATCTATTACACCGCTCTCGAATCGAACATGCGCCGCGGTTGACATAATAGTAGGGCTACCCCGCTCGTGAATCATAAGTGCGACGCGGGTACCCGTATACATACACATAATTAACAGGATATCAGGAATTCAGTAGAGGATATACTTACAGGAAAAAGATTCAATAGTAATAATTTCAGAATGTTAGGCAGTCTAAATTAACATCTAAAATTACAGATACGGCACATAAAGCATGCTTGTAAATCTTAAAACTACCAGACACAACATAATAGTAGCTACACACGGAATCTCGTCACTTCGTGCGTGCGTAGCCCCCGCAATTAAGGACATGCAATCATTTATATTTACCTATGGGGATAATTTCCTCTTACAAGGTTAGAAAGGAGGCTCACCTCGTGTCAAGTCTACCTTCCGGATCAAGAACGCGCCCGAAACTCCAAATTCGTCTTCCAAAGACTCGAAACTAATCAAATATTGCATAAATAAATCAATCTATACTCAAAAGTATGAAATTCCTCTACTTAAATGATTGTTTCAACCTAAATGAAAAATCCCAAAACACACCCCCGGGCCCACATGCTCGGATTCCGGAAATGTTTTAAGGAAACACTCACCCATAGCCTAAGGATCAACATTATATAGTTTTTGTATGATTTCATAATTAATTTTGGTAATTCTCCCATTTTCATACAAACCTAGGTTTTACTCTAACCCATGATTTTTACTAATTTAAGGTGGTAATCTACCTAGGAATTTAAGTACTAAACTTAATTTGTAGTAGGAATTACTTACCTTACAGTAGCTAGGTCGAATGTCTTCTTTACAAGCTCTAAAAATCGCCAAGTATGGAAGAAAATGGTAAAAAATGGCTAAGTCCCGTGTTAAATGCACACTGCCCAGCTTCCCCTTATATGCGAACGCAGTAGAGGCAGTGCGTTCGCGAAGAACAACTGGCCAGGCCCCTCTCAGGCCTCCTATGCGAACGCGGAGGGGTCTATGTGAACGCATAGGCTGCTTTCTGCTTTTTCTTTGTATTCCAAGATTACTGAGAGGGCTAAATCCCAATTGCTTTTGTAGTTTCTTTTGGAATTCTTTGCTAAAATCACAGTACACTTTAGCTGCATTTGGATATAACAAAGAAAACAGAAAGAGTGAGTGAGGCAGAGATTAGGAATAAGTAGTATTACGGTTCTGTTGTATGAAAAGAACTATTAATATTCAGAAAGCCCACAGACAATATGTTTTATTAGTATTGCAAGGTTAAAGAGAAAAGTTTCAACAAGCTTTAAACTTTGTTGCCGTGAGTTGCTCATTTCATGCATTATGTTGATGTTGTGATTGTTGGATAGAGATAGCTGAAGACCACCAGAGTGCAACTCCATCTCTTTGTCGTTTGGATAAGAAAGTCAATTATGTCATGATAAAGAAATAAACATTAGGTAATTCAACATGTCACCATCATCTTCAGGATAAGCGAGATATTTTCTGCTGATATTTCTATATTGAATACATATCAGGGGATAAAAGTTGGCAAATTTTAGGTTTGTTGTTAATGCCAAGATGATCCGAATACTTTTTAAGCATCCTTGGACCATTAATGTTAGATCCTTTTGAAGCATCTTTTGAATAATACCTTCTGACAAGGGCTAAATCATGATCCAATTCTTAATTTGTACTTTGCCTAAGCATTCTGAATTTTAGACAAGAAAGTTTCCATAAAGAGGAATTATAAGCATTCAAGAATAGCATGTAAATAACCTTTGTAGCCATGTTTAGGGAAGCAAATTCATCAAGAGTTCACCTTTCGAGATACCATTTAAGTTGTTGCCTTTGGAATCAAGTGAAAGTTGACACTTTGATGCATACGACGTTCTCATTTTTTATGAAACTTTGAAATAGATAGAGCTAATATACTATTCTATCTATAGTATATTAGATGCACACTGATAAGTTAGTAGAAGCAATTATGTTTTCTCGAGGAACGTTATTGAATGCTTAGAATCCACAAATATTCTAAAAAAATCTATCTTTCTTATATACAAGAGGATGTTTAGAAGAGGGAGAAAAAGATATTACTTTAACAGTAAAAGCTACTAAGAATATCTATTGTGCTGGAGTAGTATCTTGAATTCTTGACAGAATATAATTTTAGTTTACAGTGGTGATCGCTGGCTAATACATAAACTAATCAGATGGGTTGATTTAGAGAAGAGGGGCTAGGAACATTTGCTTTAGGAGTGATCGAAATATAAAATGGTTAAAAATGTCTACTACTGTATTGTTAATAGTTTTCAGGATTAGTTGTTTAAAAGAGAATTTATTTAGCTTAAGAGTTTCATTTAAGTACTAACCTTCCGTCTTGAAGTCTTCTTCTGAATAAACATCTGAGAGCCCGACATTTTGTGACTGACTACTGAAAGGAGTTGCTGGTAGACTGTTAATATTGGACAACTTTCTACACCAAATAGCATACCAGAACTTAATTCTGTTGATACCATTGTATATACAATATGTTGCAAAAGTACCTCCCCTCTTATTAAGTATCCCTTCCAAATGTTGTACTATAAGTCTATAACCGAGTCTAGCTTATTTAAGTTTTCAGGTTTACTTTCTCATGTTTGTATTTACGCCTAGATTATTTAAGCCTGCCTATTTCTTTCCTAATTTTGTATTTATTGCGCATGACCTTCCCACAAATATGATACTTAATTTTTCTATGTTTCTTTGGATTAATTGCTTTCAAATAACTGCTTTTGCTCTTCCATTTTGGTTGAGCATTAAGGTTATATTACTAATCCTGGCAAATCATCGGAAGTTGGGACCATACCTCAGCCAACACAGCTTTCCTTCGCTCTGACCATACTCTTAACTAAAACTTTTGAAGTGTAATTCTATACTGATTTAGGATATGATTGTAATGCTTACTACTGTTTTAGCCGTTAAACTCGTGTATCATTTATGGGATACTTGTTTCTCCAACCTCCTTAGGGATCCCTGCTATTTCTGTCATCACCACTTCCATCCTTAATATTATTATAATCCCGCTCATCCTGTATACAGACAAAATCAACCCCTTTGTTGATTTCTTTGAGGTCCTCTTAATATTAGAATCAGATGTTTGGATTGGGGAAAAAAAACAATTACGTATAAGCTCTACTTGATATTTTTCTCGAACTGAATAGTCGTGAGTCGAGATGATTATCTTTAGCCTTACAGAATTTTCACATATTTCTTTATGATTTTGGTCTTAATATTTATTACTTTATGTGTTGATATACCTATTAATTTTAATATTTTCAATTATTTCTGCAGGTGGGAGTAAAATCGTATAGGAATGATCAATCGCCTTCACACCCTATACTTGACAAACAAGAAATTACTGTTATAATAGAGGAGATGCAAACAAAGATGGAGAAACTTCAAGATAACATGAATAGCATAAAGCAGCAACATAAAGTGTCAGTTAAGTGTGCCAATGGATTGGATTCCCTTGAGTTCGTAGATAAGGCTATCAAGAGTTCAATGCCTGCAAAATATTTCACTTTTGTAATTTTTATGTGATTTGCACTGCATCTGTATGATGCATGTATTAATATCTATATAAAAGTTTATTAACGTTATCTCTGTGCTTCTTTCTAAAATTGTACACTCTCAAGTGTTTGGTGACTTAACACCATATAACCACTCGATCAACCATCATATTAGTATTTATTTGTTCGATGTATCTCAAGAATTAGTGATAACAAAAAATTCTGGTACTATCTTTTTTCGATATCTAAATTATATCATAGATAAAGTTCCCTTAGGAATGCAATCATTATATCAAACCTTATTTCCCCTCTAGCATATACTTTAAACGAAAGGTACAAATAATTGAGAATAAACATATATTATTATTTTCGTGATTAACTTTTACTTTCATAGTATCACCAACGGTACTAGGTACTCTACCTTCATGGAGCTTAGCAAAATTTCTTGACCTTTGCTCTTTTCAATTTTCGAAAGTTCCAAAGAGACAGCAGTGTCATTTTGGGAACCAGGATCGACAATGATTTTCTCGAGCACATTGATGTGGTTTTTAGTTTAAATTTTAACTGTTCGTCGAAATAAAATATACTATAATCCGAACTGTTGGGCCCGTGCAACCATCTAGTACAATAGAGGAGTACTAATTTTTTTCGTGAATTAAGTAGGCATTTGGACATAAGTATTGTAAAATTTGAAAAAATGGTTTAAAAAAAAATTAAATGAAAATAGTATTTGAAATTTAGAGTTGTGTTTGGACATAATTTCAGTTTGAGTTGTTTTTGGAAATTTGGGAGTGATTTGAATAAAAAATTTGAAAAATAACTTTTTATAATTTTTAAATTTTTTAAATTTTTTTAAAATATATTGAAATTTTTTTGGAAAAATCTTTCTCCCAACAAAATCAAAACAAGACAAAGAAAAAGTGCAGAAAAAACACATAAAGTCTCTCTCTCTCTCTCTCTCACGCACGCACACACACACACTCGAGAATCCATTCTCTTTCGCCTAAACTTTCTCTCTCTACAACAACAACAATGGCGGCTCTGCTCACAGACAATCTCAGCCGTGAACAATACCTCTACTTAGCCAAACTCGCCGAACAAGCCGAACGCTATGAAGAAATGGTCCAGTACATGGACAAACTAGTCCTGAGTTCCACTCCCGCCGCCGAACTCACCGTCGAGGAACGAAACCTCCTTTCGGTCGCTTACAAAAACGTGATCGGTTCTCTTCGTGCCGCGTGGCGTATCGTATCCTCCATTGAGCAGAAAGAGGAATCGCGTAAGAACGAAGAACACGTGTCGCTCGTGAAGGAGTACAGAGGTAAAGTTGAGAATGAGTTAACGGAGGTTTGTGCTGGTATTCTCAAGTTGCTTGAGTCAAATCTCGTGCCGTCTGCTTCTACGGGTGAATCGAGGGTGTTTTACCTCAAAATGAAAGGTGATTATCACCGGTATCTAGCGGAGTTTAAGGTTGGAGATGAGCGGAAGCAAGCTGCTGAAGACACTATGAATTCTTATAAGGCTGCTCAGGTACTGTTTTGGTTGACCTTTTTTCTAGGTTTTGAGTTTGTGCTTTTTACTGTTCTTCAGATTAGGGCAAATTAAGTCTCGGATGTTTTAATTACTTGTTGTGATAGTAGGATCGTATAGATCGTGAAGTAACTGTAGAAAACTGTAGCTAGATTTCGACTTGAACATAGAGAATTAATTTTAGCCTTCTGATCTGGATTTTCTGTATTTATGTTGAGACTGTTGTGTAGAATGTTAAATAGGGTTTGATTTTTCTATTGCAGTTTAGTTTTTTCTGTGACATATATATATTAACCTAACTAATATGGATGAAATTGGGAGAAATGAATTGCATCTAGGTGTTCCTAGTTACTTGTGTGATAGCAGGATTAGTGTTGAGATGGCGATAATGCATCTTGAAATTGTTGTTAGAGTTCAGTATGGACTGTAAAAACTTGGCCATTGTGATCTGGATTTAGTTCTTTTGAGTTGAGATTGTGGTGGAGATTCTTATATTAGTGTGTAAGTTTCGAGCTTTCAGTTGCATTTTTTTTCCATCACAGATTTTACTAAAATGTTGATAGGTGGTGAGATGAGTGTTTAAGCTGCATCTTCAGTTAATTGTTCCTTTGCATCGACATCTTTGACCATTGAAAGACAACTAAGAATCTTATTAAAAAAATTACTCCAACTAAGAGGACAAGAAGGGACAAAGCTTTGTGATCTGCAGATTGTAGCCTTGCTCTGTTTTGTTCAGAGATAAGCTTTTCTGGTGTGGTGTTTCATATTTGTATCAGCTGAAGTGTCATTTTCATCCAAGAAGGGTCTCTCAACACCAAATTGTCTTTATGCTTGTTTGAAATTAAAGATTGGACTGAAATTATAAGAAGTCCTTGCTGTGCAAAGTTAGGAGATCAGTTGTAGACTGGTCAATGTTAGTGAATATCCAAGGATATGCTCATCGGTTAGGCTTAAGACAGTTTAGCTTTAGTTGCATCATTGATGTAGTTAGAACCCCTCTACGATCAATTTTCTTGTCGTGAGATTGGGTGTCTGAATAACAAAATTAACTTCACATGCAAAGGCTTTCTTATTATGCTGCAGGCATTTAGAAACTGTATAGAGGACATTCAGTTGATTTAACCTGGAGTTTTTATTTCTCGGTTTTGGCTCCCTCTGGCTCTTAATGAACTGCTAATTTTCGAAGAATGTTTGTCTGGCACGCGCGTGTTTATCAGTTTCTACAGTTGGTCAAATCTTGAATGTTCATATGTTTGCAGTTGGTGTTGTATGCAAAGTTCCATGATATGGTTGGGACTTTCAGTTTTGGTAATTCTATTTTCTTTCCTTTGTTATTATTGAAGGAAATTGCACTAGCGGATCTGCCTCCAACACATCCTATAAGGCTGGGTCTTGCACTTAATTTCTCAGTCTTCTACTTTGAGATTCTGAACTCATCTGACAAAGCTTGTAGTATGGCAAAACAGGTAAAATTTGGTGTTTCTGTTGCAGATATGCTATGAAATTTATGTGCTTTTCATGTGCAGCTCTTATAGTCAAGGTTAACCTAAGGCACTAGTTGGGCACGAGTGTGAGCCTTGTATTTGTCCCTCTTCAAATTGAAGCTAACCTGCAGATGGATCATTTACGATTTGCATCAGTTTTTAGTATATCTATTACTCCATTATACACGCCAGTTAGTCTAGTTGTGTTAGAGGGTCCATAATCATATTGCATTTGATTGATTTGCTTGTCTCCCTGTTTAGGCTTTTGAGGAAGCCATAGCTGAGCTGGACACTTTAGGTGAAGAATCTTACAAGGATAGCACCCTCATAATGCAACTCCTACGAGACAATCTCACACTTTGGACCTCAGATGCTCAGGTAGGTGCTTCTGTTGAGGGTTGCCATTACAAAGCATCATCACATGCAAACGCATAGTTTAACTCTGAAACTTGATTTCTTTACTTAATATAACTTTCTTTAATTGTTGTCATGTGCTTAATGCAGGATCAGTTGGATGAGTCTTGATTGTATAAGGGGTGGGTTCCAAATGCCATTTGCCTTTTACTGACTTATTGTATAAGAAAAAGGACAGCTCCCCTTGACATTATGTATTCGATATTTGACTCGTGGTGGTATGGAACTTGGAAAAGCTAGGAGTTTCTGCATTTCTTTTCTGTTGGTAACAGTTGCTGGCGTTAAAATTTCCTTTTCCTTTTTTAGTCGCGAACAGTCAAACCTGGTATTGTGTAAGCTTGAGCTATTATAAGAAAAGTTAAATGGGTGTGCTTTTTTACGATTAGATATTTTCTTTGGAAAATGACAAGGTATAACTGCCCTCAAAATAATAGCAAAAAAAATATTATGTATGTTATATACAAAAATTATACAAGTTGTGTACATGTTTTCGGCTAGTGAATGTAAATAGTTTCTGGCACGGCTAGAAGTAATAATGCCCCTATTTTCTTCGAGCTGAGAAAACGAGAAGCTTTGATGACTATTTTACAAACTTCCATGGTTGGTTACTTGCTGTCACAAGGAATCAAGGTTGCTCTCTGTTTCTCTGTGACATTGTCCAAGTTTCACGATTTCATAAATAGTAGGCTATAAGTTTCACAACTCAATCTCATAATTGCGCCGGGCAAATCGTGATTGGAGCATTATTTCAGGTTTGTATTCATATAAATGTGCTTTCGGTGCCATAAACAACAACCCAATAATAATTCTACTAGTGGGGTCTGGAGAGGATAGTGTACGCATATCTTACCCCTACCCCGGAAGGTAACTGTTTCCAGGAGACCCTCGGTTCAAAGACTGCTTTTGGTGCTATAACTATGTTCTCTTTTAGTTTGACAATGACTACCTTGGTAGTTTTTGTTGGAATAACCGAAATGACTACCTCGGTGATCTTTGGTTGAATAATTCTGTGTTTTTCAAGATGGATCATGAGAACATGTCTAAATGGAATACGCATTTTGCAAATGGTGATACTGCTGATCTATAAATAGCGAGATCCAATTGTTAGAAATAAAAAATAAGAGCTTTCCTGAATATTAGTTTTCCAATCGTTGTCGATGGATAAGAGTGAAGACTGGTACCCATAAGTTTTTGAGGGTCTCGTCCCTTTACCATTATACAAACATGTATATACCTCCACAGCAGTTTATTCTCATGAGAAAAATTGGGAGACATACCTAACAAAAGCTCAACGAGTTCTTCATAAACTTCATATTCAACAGAGGTTTGCACTCCAAATTCATAATTTAAATGGATGTCGAAGGACCGTTTGAGTCACTAAGGGGCATAGTAGCACCCTTGCCCATCGCCATTTCCGTACCCAGCAGCAAATACGGCCGGTGAACTCAGACTGGACCATACTCTTCTTTGTTTGAGCAGCTCCCATGCACGCAGACCGTAGATCTCACTTGTCCTGGACAAGTATCTTTGTTAGACCGTGTAGAGAGCCTCAATCGATCTTTTCTAGGATTCCTTATCATGCCACATGGAGATCTAGCAGTCGTATTACACTGTTTGAAGCCAAAAAGAAAAAAAGGAGGAGGAGGTAGTGTAGCACTGTAGACCTGTATGGAGCAATGCCATAAATAAACACAGGCATTTAAGATATTATAAGAGATAGATATGAGAGCTCGCATCAAGTTCAGGAATACCCACAGAGTTTGACTGTTTTGAGTAATAACTACTATTAGACAAAAACATGAAATAAACATTAATATTTGTCTTTGATAAGCGCTAGACATGGGAGCAAGGGACATTGTCTAACTACAGGCTAAAGTTGAACAAGCCTGTCTTTTGGCTTAATCATTTTTCCCTAGTGCTGTTCTTGAGCCATTCTAGGTACTGGGGGCTGCCACCAACTATTGGCATGGCAATCACTTCAGGAACACTGCAAGAAACCAGCAAAATTAAGGATCAGAATATTACTCTCCCCGGATAATGATGTTTAAGTAAGATAACAATTAGCTTATTGCACCTAAGACTAATAATGAATGTGAAATTTTTGGAGCAGAAATAGCAGGCTATCACCGTGTTGATAGAAGGAGAGATATCATACGGCGCACATACTTGTACATGAAAAATTCTCCGCCCTTCTAATTCCCTTTTTTTAACATTAGAGTGAGATATTCAAAAAGGATGACCTTTGCCAAATTTGTCTAACCAATGCAGAAAATGAGATGGTTGAACCTCACTGATTTTTCATAGAGGGATGGTTGAATCTTACTGATGTCTTCTAATTAGCAGAAAAGGGAGCAAAATGTAAAGACTTACTCATATTCATGGTTGGCCTTCACATGCTCTGTAAGAGCTTCCAAAAGGGATTCCCTGGTCTTGATTATTAGCAGCTCTTCAGAATCGGTCTGTACCTGTTAACAACAAAAAAAAAAAAAACTACTCTTGGGAAACAAGATGACATCTATAATGCATTGAAAAAAATTGGTTCCAATCAAAGCTGAACTGTCTGGTTATTGAAGCATGGAGGAGAAGACCCGGATCGAAGAGGAGTCTTACCTCTCCTTCCCACTCATAAACCGATTCGACGCCTGCACACACAGCACATCAATTCACTTATGCATCTACAAGCTTCTTGAAGTACTTGTCATGATGTAAAAATTTATCAACTTAGGAAAGAAGGCCAGCAAAATTATTATTGTTTGCTTGCAACGAGTAACTCTGCCACCGAGAAGTCTACTACACATGTAAGTGAATGCTGAGCTCCACATGCATGGTTAAGTTGCATTTCAGTTTTCCCCCAAATAACGGTTATAAAATTTGAAGCAATGCCATAAACATAATGAACAACTCCAGAGCTGAACCTAACATGTGATACAAGGGCAAGACCAATATTACAATATCTGAGTTATGCAACCTCATATGCTCCTAGTGACTTCATTGATGACTGTCCATTGGAAGTTGATATGGAAGAGTAAGCTCCCAACAAAGATCAAATGTTTCAGCTGGAAAGCCCTCTATAAAGCATGCCTCACATAGGACAATCTTAAGAAAAGAGGTTTCCAGATAGTCAATAGATGTTACATGTGGCAACAGAAACTTGAATTAAACAACCATCTATTTTGCATTGTATAGGTGCTGCTGACCTATGGAATATGTTTTTGTGTATTTTTGGTCAGGGGCGGATCAACGTGCATCTGGTGTAACGGGAGAGTTGGTAAGGCCATCAAGCCAATCTGGACTGCTAGTATTTTTTGTTGTGTATGGTCAGAAAGAAATAGCAGATGTTTTGAAGGTTTATCAACTCCAAATCATTCCCTCAGGTCTTTCGTATCTTTATAGTTGTCACTACCTCTCCCCATAGATTCTCCTGACAACTTTTTGAACTTTGTTAGCTCCCTGGTACTATTGAGCTAACAAAGTTTTTTTCGCTTTCATAACTTTTGTATTATTATGCATCTTTTTTATGCCAGCAATGAAATTTCTTATTACTTCATCAACAACAACAAAAAAACATGTTTTATCATGCAACTATGACCTTTTGTGGTACTCCAAATTATCAAAAGGATCTGGTCTCAAAAGATAGTCTTTACACCTTTCTTTCAACATATGCTTAACGGTGCACATGCCCCACTAACAGCGCCGTTCTCTTTACACCTTGCTTCAATATTTTTTAAAATTATTATTGATAATCTCCTTGTTCCTTGCTTCTATTAGATTCAAATCATTACCAATTACCAAATCCTACTCTTTAACCCTTTCCACCCAAAATTTCTTATGTATTATCAGAGGCTTATCCAGCCACAAATCCCTAGAATGAGAAATTAAGCCTTGAAAATCGCTCCTCTCGATTTGCCATTTATATTACATGTCCAATAAAAAGGACCCCTACATGCATTCTACATTACCCTGGTGTTGACAATGACATTTTACGAAATGTCAATGCATATTCCTTCAATTATTTATAGTATTGATATTTTGAGAATCGAGTTCCTCTAAGAGAAAACGAGAAAAGTGGACGTCAATATTTTCAACGTCATAGGAGCCCAACCACATCAAAGAAGAGCCATGGAATCAACATCTTAATGAAGTTCAATCTCCGAAAAGGGAGTGTAATCAAAAGCATGCACACTTCGAGCAGTAAACAAGTGCAACAGAGAGAGAGATTCGAGTTCATATATCCAAGTTCTTTATTGCACATGATAAAGAAATCAAAGGACCTAAAACACTCATGGTTAACACGCTTGTAACCAACATAACGCTTCACATAACTGACGGTACATTTGAAGGAATCAAACTTTAAGTTCCAATGCTAAGTGTTACTAGCAAATGATGAAATTAGCACTCTGTAATTCTAATTCAGTTCACGACAACAAGAGTGAACCCACACTTTCCCAAGCACAGCATTATCAGCAGCATGTTGAACTGAGTTGAATTGCTAAGGTCTAAACAGGCAAATGATAGTAAAGATACTTTGAGAGATGGATCATTCATTTGTTACGTAAAGAAAATTGAAGGTTACTTTGGCTAGTTAGAGCACAAAGTAGGAGCTGTGCTTGCCTGGCACTCGATTAACACATGCTGCAAGTTTCTCCTTGACTATGCTCCCTGCTAGTTTCTTACCTGCAAAGTAGCCATGAGTCCAAAATTCGTTGTAACATGTTTGAAATTTGTACATTTGGACAGATAATAAATAATTGGTCTAGACAAAAGTAGCAGCTCTTAAGCTCAGCTTGTCCATCTAGCAACCTTTTCGAGCGTCCTAAATGACTTTTGGAACTTTAATACAAGTACAATATTATAACGCGGGCTCTCTCTTAGCTAACAAAATGATCAAGACTCATGAATTCTAGAGCTCAAATTCGAAAAATTTATTTTATTTTACTTCCTTTACTAATTTCTAAGAATAGAACTAAAGATATACCCTGTACAACATCAAACGGAAAAGGTAAAAGGAAAGACCATAGAACCAAGTTTAAACCACACATAGTATATGATCCTCTAATGAATCTATCACGATCAATGGTATAGTATCTTAATGTGCTAACACTGCTCAAATTTCAGCTAAAACCTCAACCTGATTACCATTTAATTAGAAGATCATAAACAGCAGTCATCAAATTATCTATTAACATCTAAAGTGCATAAAGCCAAGTATCTAAGTCACTGAAATACCAAAACTACCAAAAGATTATAAATTGAATAACAGAAGAAATAAAAGAAAGACAAACCCAGTTCTTTGTTAGGAACAGTGACATAGACAACAATGCTGGGAACAATCTTGCTGCTTCCTTCCATTCTGATGCTACTACTAACACTCGTACTCTGTCTTAATTTCGACCTGAAACGTTAATCAAACAAAACCCAAATAGGAGAATTATTCTTCTCAAAAACCCACAAACTAATTAAGGATTCTCATTATTAAAAAAAAAACAAATTGCAAGAGAAATGAGAATTACCGTAAGACAGGGGGGAAGGGAAGTGAGTGAGCAGAACCGGTTCTAGTAAAAGTTTGTATTGAGAGATTAGAGAGACCAAAAGTAAGAACACAGAGGGCGCCTACTATGGGCAATCGACGACGTACTAGACTTGATGATGCTATTGCTGAGATTGTTAATGCCATCTCTAATTTTATTACGTTATGTTTGGTTTTATATTATTTGCTTTTATTTAAATTTCCTGTATGTACTCCTCAAACTTTCTAGAAGTTACCACTTTTCGGCTTACATTTGGGTTGGGCCAGGGCTAGTTGAAAGCGATATTTTCAAAAATAGCCAGCGTTTACTAAGTCATTAAAAATAGCCACTAATTTGCTGCAATAGAGACAGATCCAGCATAATATACTGGAGTTCGGTGCACCTGTGTATGAACTTCCAACATATTATGCTGGAACTCCAACACGCGGAAAGTTCCAGCATAATATACTGGAGATTTGAGCACATGTGTATGAACTTCCAGCATATTATGCTGGAACTCCAACACGCGGAAAGTTCCAGCATAATATACTGGAGATTTGAGCACATGTGTATGAACTTCCAGCATATTATACTGGACCGGTATTCTTTGCTGGACCTCAAGTATATTATGTTCGAGTTCTAGTATACTTATGCTGGAACTCCATTATATTATGCTGGAGTTCCAGTATACTTATGTTGGAACTCCAGTACATTATGTTGGAGTTCCAGTATACTTATGCTGGAACTCTAGTATAATATACTAGAGTATTTTTTAGATTTTGAACAGTATTTTCGTTAAGATTTATCTTTACATGAAAATTGGCTAAAATTCAATTACTTTTGAAAGTGTGGCTAGTTTTGAATTTTCTCCAAAAATTACACAGTATATCCGCTCTCAAAATAATAGCAAAAAGAATGTATATTTTTTAATATCATATATCGATAAATAAATTTTATACACCTTTTTTATTACCAGATATAAATAATTCTGGTTGCAGATTAAAAATGATCTTTTATGCGGTAAAAAGATATGAGAAATGTATAATTTTTAGTTGCTTCCAAACAAATAATATAGGATAAAAAATCTAGATTTTGTATTTTTGTATTATAAACGTATGATATATATATTTTATATATTTTTTAGCTAGAGAATGTAATCAGTTTCGGCTGACCAACCAATTTTATATTTTTCCCAAAAGATAATTACAAACAATATTTATATACCACATTATCAATTAACATAAATTAACTCACGTGAGTACCTAATTTTTTACTATACTCGAGTCTTCTATAATTTTCTAGTGCTTAATATTATCTAGGCTTAATTTTGATATTTTAGCTCTTATGTTTTTTACTAGGCTTTATTAGAGAATACATAATATTTTTAACACAGTCTACTGGCACATAAAAATCATAAGACTTTATTTTAAACATGGATAAAAATCTAATCTGATCCCATCTCCACTCACCACGTTATTCACTTGTCACATCCCTTTTTCACTATTTTATCATATTCTTGCCTCTCGAATAAATAATTTAATAACTTAATCACTTCTAATAATTAATTTAAGGGCTAAGCAACTAGTAGGAGCGCTTTAACTTTTTTATTTATGGACTCGCTTGCGTAGCGTGATATTTAACATTCAATAATCTTGTACCATATCCAATAGCTTTAAATAGTCCTAATTTTATTAATCCCCACAATCGCGGGTTCACTTGTGTAGCACGATAGTGACATTTAATAAATTTCAAAATTAATTTTCTCAAGCACGAATGTAGTAATTTCTCAAATATACTACAATTAATTGATTTTAATGATTTCGGATTCGCTCGCGAGGCGCGATTATGATAAGTTAATTTATTTTAAGTTTGATCAATGTTATGACCCGAAATCCCACCTTTCAGACCGTGACTGCGTCTAACGTTGAACCCGCTAGACAAGCCAATGTACACAACACTTTGACATTTATAAAAACAACGTAACAGTAATAAAGCCAATTAACCTTCCAACCTCTACTGGAGTATCTCAATTTCCTTTAACTTTCAGTCTTTACCGAATATTTCCAAATCACTTCAAAAGTTTTTTTTTACAGCAGAAAAGTATTAATATTCCCAAAACGAACAATGAAATGATAAAGGTAACAACATCGCAAATATCCCAAAATCGGGGTGTCACAACCTCACGAACTAACTAACTGAGTGCTAAATACAAAGTCTGAAAGAAATACATAATTTTCTTGGAACTAGAAGAAAAGGGCAAGACAATGAGAAAATCCAAATGTAGGAGAGACACCAAGGCCCNTGCCGAGCCTAACCTCGGACGAAGTAGTGACGAGGCTAGACTTGACATTAACGATAACCTGTCCTATTCTACAGCAGGTAACAGGAAATAACACAAGGAAAGAGATAAACCAGCAAATAGAGGATACGGGAGCAGTAAAGGGGAGGGACAAGTGAGATAAAGCAGTCACAACGACAGATAGAAGTGATCCAGAGAAACAATCCAACATAAAAGACAACGAAACAATATAAATGTCAGAAAA
>ML270107.1:0-78626 GCA_005239495.1 Nicotiana undulata | reverse complement strand
AAAGTGCAGTAAACTAGAGTGTAATAAGTGACTAAAATACGTAATTATAGCCTATCATCACATGTATTCATGGATTCAACTGAATTCAGTGATTCAGGTAGTGGCGAAGTCAAGAATTTTTTTAGGGTGTTCAAACTTAAAAGAAGTAAAAATAATCCATGAAAAAGGGTGTTCAATATACGTTATATACCTCTAAAACTTAATATTTTACCTATATACCTAGTGATATTTTCCGGCGAAGGGTGGTCAATTGAGCACCCTTACCCTAATGTAGCTTCACCCATGGATTCAGGGTCTATAAATTTATATGTACTAAAAATAAGTACAAATAAAATTATATACACATTGAAGAATAACCATGGATTCGCTGTTTGCTTACTGACTTCATATAATTCAGAAAACACAAGTTTTCTCGAAGCTTCTTTGTTCATATCTCTCGACAAAAGGTGCTATTCGATACACATTGAAGAATACCCATCAATAAAGGATTTTTATCTTCGAAATCCATTGAAAAGGGCAGTGCAAGAGAAATCGTACAAAAATGATCGAACCTTCGGACGCTTATTTAGTTTGATTCCGACAAACTAACCTAACTCTGCGATGTAAAATAAGTTTCGTCTAAATTCTGAATTTGCCTCTTAGGGTCTAGAGTGTTAATTCTTTGTTTAATCTGGCGTTAATTTATTAGTTCAAGTCATTAAAAGATTTCAACTAACATGCTTCCATGTGAGCTTTATCGTCTAAACCACTTAATTAGCAATGGATTAATCAATGAGACTAAAGCAACGGTCTTTAAAACATCAAATAGATCAGGTATCCTAAGATACTAGAATATATTTATGGTCAAATTGTCATAGGAGGAACGACAGAGAAAATCATTGGGCTGGGAAGATAGACAATAAAACATCGTTTACAATTGTTTTTATTGTTTGTTGTCTGTAGTCTGAATCTGATATCCACTCCCACTTTTTTAACAGTCTGCCTTAAACCTCCTAGTATGATGTGATAAAAATAAAATGTATGCTATTCAGTAGTGGTGGAATCAAGAATTTAGTTAGGAGAGTCATAGCATAAAATGCAAGTATTGTTGGGAAGTGGGATAAAATCAATTAAACCGACTGAACCGTATCGTATCGTATCGAATCGATCTTTATGTTTTTTTAAAATTAAAATCGTAAGTTTTCATATAAATTTATAAATGTACATATATTAGGGTAGATTTTAAATTTTATGAAAATAAACCAAAAAAATATCGAACTGTTACATGTAGAAAATATGTTTATATATTATGTTTAAAAATAATAAAGCATCAAATTTTTGCTTGGGCATTGAAATTATGAATACGGTTACAAGCCAACAAGTAACTAAACTCAAAATCTTAATTGTCAGACCTATTATGTTACTTGTATTGAAACAAAATTATTTCAACCATATTCTCTATCAAGACACAAGGTATTCTAGCGATTATGAGTAGCAAACTATAATGTATTGAATAATTTTCCATTCGTATGTGTTTACCCTTAAAGCGGATAACAATTGAATTTGTACGCGGTTTTAAGGATACGTGGTCTGATTCAACACAAGTAAGCAAGAATGTTAGATAAACAAATTAAAGATAAATAAATAACCAAACCAATTCCATGTACGTCAAGGCCAGACTCGGATTTTAGCTGAACAATAATTTTTTCCTTAACCGGGCTCTAGATTCGAAGTTAAATGTATATAAAGAACAATGATTAAAATAAGAACTTTTGAATAGCTAGAAAGCAAAGAAATAAGTTTGTATTGCCTTGATATGCGTGTTATAATGTGTCTATTGAATAAAAAGCCTCCCCTTTATATAGCAGGAGAGCTATATCCAAGTACAATTCTAAAAAGGGTAAAAATCCTCCCTTCTCGTCAATTATTGATATACTACCGACATCGGGCGAGATCCGCGCCTTGATATCCGGTTAGACGTGGATATCACGACCCTTTGTTAGTTGTGTGCAACCATTTGTAATGCTTTCCGAGGTCTTGGAGCTCGTTCTGGGTTCGGGGAGTGTTATTTTGTCAGGCCCGGTGGCTCGTACCCCGTTCCAGCCTCGATTCAAAGAGTTCCCATATTCGGTCTCGATCTCATACATTCATGCTCGTACTTCGTTTGACTTACCATGAAGTCGGGGTGTGCGTTAACCCCGAGTTCACCCGTATACAGATAGTCTCCTCGTTTATCAGAGTGTAGGTTCGCTAGAACGATGGTAAACAATAGATAAACACGGGTTCCTTCCTTTGCACGTTACAACCGAAATGATGAATAAACTGAAACGTCACATCTGTCGCGTCGTTCTGACTTCGTACACGCGTCGATTATCGGCTGGTCGCCTCTGATTGTGAAATGTCTTGTATTGATTTAATTTTCTCCTATAATAGCTTCAACCTTTTGTACTTCTTCTACTTTCCGATCCTAGCTTTTACCTTCGAATTCTCTAGTGGCTATCAACTCTTTCAAATCTTCATATCTTCATCTTTTTTCTTCAGATCATCATAATTGTTCTTAGGTTTCTACCTAGATCTTCATCCTACCTTCAAACCTTCATACTCTTTTCTTCAACCTTTATACTTGTTCCTTCAAACCTTTATACTTTTCCTTCAAATCTTCATACTTTTCAGATCACGATGGCTAAGACTTCCAAATCAGTTCCACAGCAGGCTGCCTCTTTATTTTCCCACTATGCCACAGTTGCCGAGGTGGCTGCTCCCGAAGCGGCCCTAGAGCCCCCACAAGAAAATCTTTATACCCGGGGGCTTTTCAATCCGGGGAAACTTCAAGGTCGAGAAGGCCTCAACCAAACAAGACAGAGGTGAAGGATCACAGAGATACATATGCTCCATTACCAAGATACCCTTCCCATTGTCCGAGAGGGCTGCAAATGGGAAGGCAATGACGTGGTAGTCCTCGATCCTAAGGACGATATCACTACCCATGTAGAGGGGTATCTAAGTGTTTACACTTACCCCTTCACGCTGGAACCGATATACCCAGTAGTTCTCGCTTTTTATAAGAGGCACAAGGTGTTTGGAGGATCGTGATCCTCCTACGTTATTTTGTGAACAATAATGAATCTCCTCGGTCTACCCTCGACCACCTACTCCGTCTATACAGTCCGCGAATTTTTATAGGGGGACTAATCAAGCTCATTCGCTGGGCCAGCAAGGCTCCCTTTTCAAGCATCAACGAGGATCGAGACCGAGGCTAGCACAGACACTTTGTTCGGGTAAAAACTGAAAATTTGGTCCCTCACGAGTTCCTGCCATTTTTCGAGAAGTGGAATGTACCTCGTAAGTGTTGTCTTTCCTTAAGTGTTGATTTTCCTTCATTTCCATTTTCATCATCAGTACTTATGGTTATGCAGTTGTTGCCCAATTTCCCAATTTGGTCCCCCAGCTCAAGGAGTGGATCGAAGGAATATGCAAGTAAATGTCATACTTCGAGCGCGCGTGTCACCAACTTTCAAAGGGAAGATAGGACGTCCATTCTCATGGTAAGGCTCTCCTCTAAATAGTTACTACTATGCCCCAAACTTACACAATGCTAACCTTTTCTCTTTCCTTCGCAAACTTGCCTAGACCACCGAAGCTGTTGGAATAGGACGAGGATGCGTCCTTACCCGTTGATCCCTTCGTTACAAGAAGAAGAGGAAAAGAAATTCCTCAGGCTCCCTGAGTCCCGAGATGAAGCAAAAAAAAGGGCGACTTCCCGGACTCATAAGCCAAAGAAGAATACTAAATCCCTTATATCGGACTCTGACTCGCTTCGCCAGATCAAGGATGAGTTTTAAGAAGACGACATCTTTGTCGCTCATCGATCAAATACTTCCAGGGAGCTGGCGGCAATCGAGGAAACAAGCCATGGAAACAATCCCATTTTGACTCGAGAGGCCGAAGTAGAGACGGGGACTGTGACCTCCCAAAAAATCATTTCTGTTACGAAGGAGGCGGCCGGTGTGATAGACATCATCGAGAAGACCTCCTATACCGAGTCCATGCTTGAAGAGGCCTAAGGGGGAAAGTAAATTCAAGCAAAGAGGTTCGCGGTGCAGACGACCCTCTCCACTCTTTCTTCGATGTAGTGGACATGTCCACTTTGGAAGATTTTACCAGGTTGGGCGACCTGAAGATCTCAAAGAAGGACGTTTCCTCAGAAGCTGGCAGCCCGAGTTCAAGCCCAAAACTGGTGAAGTAGTCTCCTGTACCGAGCGTGGACCTCGACCGCAAGAGAACAATCATTCTTACGGCATCGGAGGATGCTTGGGTTCTATCCGCTCTAGTGGGCATAGCCAACTACCTCCAATGCCTGGTGACCAAGGAGGACAAGGAAAAAATGAATGAGGTGGGCGCGCCAAGTCATTTCAACGAGGCGTAACAGGTGTTGAACCATGTAAGACATCAACACTTTTACATTCCCTTTTGAATTTCGCTTAGGTTTTAATTTCTCTTACCGTTTTCGTTGTTTTTTGACCTCGGTGCTTCACCATGAGAGCTTCATCCGGTATCGCTTAGAAATTATCCAGCTCGAGTTTGAGCTCAGAGAGCTGGTCAGGAAGAAAGAAATGTACATGCTTCTCACTAAGCAGTAGGACTGGGCCGTCAAGGACCTTCAGGCCGAGCTGGACAGGGCTCAGAAGCAAGCTTTAACCCTGAAGAGGGAACATGCCGAACTGGTTGAAAGGTAAAGGTCTTTGAAGCTAAAAATGAGGAGCTAGTCATGGTGACTAATAACATAACCTCGTAGGTCCAACAGAAGATCGGCTGATCGACCAACTCCTATCTGATATGAACGAGGTCTAGGCCATGGCCGACGGGTGGAAAAGAAAAAATGACTTGCTACCTTCGGATAAGGAAACCTCTAAGGCGGAGCTAGCATCGGTTGAGAACCAACTCCAGGTGGCGAAGGACAAAGCTGACAAATGGTATCAGCTAAATGATGATCTCCGAGCATAACTAAGCTTGACCGTCATAGAATGGATGCCCTTTGTAGATAATATGAGGTTGTAAGGCCAAATTAGACACAACCTCCGCCGATGCCGAAGATATGGTGGCCCAATACAAGGCCGATGTGGAGGCAACCGAGACCCGCCTGAAGGCAAAGGACAAATATATGAAGCGACTGTCCCTAAGAGATACCCTCGAAGAGATCCACGCCTGAGGTTTTGACCTATCGGCTGAGATAAAGGAAGATAAAAAGCTCGAGGTTGAAGCGAATGAGCTTTACGAGCCTAATGATGCCAAAGATCTAAGGGTTCTGACGGATCCGAAGGCTCCAGCGGTTCTGGAAACGAGTCGGGTCCTGGTGAATTCTAGGCGTAGATGCCTTAGTAAATTTTTAGCTGTCGTCTCATGTATATTTTTTTGTTTATTTTGATGCCATTTTTATTGGGAAATTGTAAATATATTTCTTAATACATATAAAATTTTCCCTTTCTAGAAAGATTATGTCTTTACTTTTCCATCATCATTTCATAATATCTATTCATGCAATGTTTTTAATGCCTTAGCATTGAATAAAATCTATCCATGGTTCATTTATTTTTTAAAGGTCCGAACGAGCTCGTCCTTGATATAAATTTGTATGCTCAAGGCTTTGAAAACCCAGTGTGACCAGAAGCTTTTTCAAGATATTTAAGTGATTTAGACGATGCTTTTGTCGAGGCTAACCCTTTAGCAAGTTTAGAGTTCTAATAAAGCCCTTACTTTCTAATTACGGGCTTCGAATGTCGTTGAGATGTTTTAGGGTGGACGTAACCTTTTGTATTTGGGCACCGCCTAATTGGTTTGGTGCGTCCGAAATTTTGTAGCCCGGGTTGTCCGAACTTTCTTCGGACGACCGTCCTCGAATAGGGGTAGCCCTTGGGCTCGATAGTCCCGAGTAGGGGTAGCCCGTGGGCTCTTAGGATATAGAATTTAAGAGGCAAGAAAATGTGTAATAGCAAGGAAATAATTTCTTTCATCTCTTAGTGTATAAATTACATGATTGAAAGTGCATAAAAACTTGTATCACGACTAGAGTGGACTATGTGAGCACGGTTCATACGACCGTTTGGCCCTTACAGTGAATCCTAACCACCAAGCCTTAGATTCTAGCATACATAGTTTTTCCTTTTTCCTTGCTAAAAACCTTAATCCAAAGGTATTGGCCCCCAGTATCGAGGTCGAGCTTGAGAGAGCTCGGATATTGTTGACAAAGTGAACGATCATTGACTCTAGTTTGAGATCGGTCTTCAAATATAAGTTATCACATTTTACTATTGCCTCGTTAAAAGCTTTGCCGAAAAACCCATTCTGGACAAAACTAGTTCAAGGGAAAAAGAGTGCACCTCGTGCTTTTAGACCTAATAGCCATATCCATCCTTGTTCGTTGCCTGCAAGTGTTAGTCCAATTCCTAACATAATTAAAGAGGAATTGAAATCGTACCCGAGCAGTAGTACCGCTTTAAGTGTATCATGTTCCAGTTGTTCGATAATTGTACATTGTTTCCTACTTCGAGTTTGATTGAGCCTTTGTTGGTAATTCTGACGATTCGATATGGTCCTTCCCAATTCGGTCCCAGCTTCCCCTCGTTTGGATTCTGAGTGTATAATGTTACTTTTCTCAACACCAAGTCCCCAATCTTGAAGTGTCGGAGGTTGGCTCATCGATTGTAGTATCTTTATATCCGCTGTTTCTAGGCGGCCACACACATTTCATCCAATTGTTCCAGGATCGTGATCATGGCCTTTCCATTTGATTGAAGCTCGGTTATCCTTCTTCGACTAGTAGTAAGGCTTTGGCCCCGTAGACCAACGAAAATAGAGTGGCACTGATACTAGACTTCGATGTCGTACGATATGCCCACATGACGTCGGACATGATTTCCTTCCATTTCCCTTTGGCATCGGGAAACCTCTTTTTGTGGTTTTGAAGTATGGTTTTTTTTGTTGATTCCGCCTATCCGTTCCCAATAAGATGGTAAGGTGTTGATAGTATCTTCTTAATCTTTTGATCTTTGAAAAATTTATTTACCTTTCTGCCGATGAATTGTTTCTCATTATCGCACACGACCTCGGTTGGTATCCCAAATCGACATAGTATGTGGTACCAGATGAAGCCAGTGAATTCTTTCTCCCGGAATTTTTTGAATGCTTGAGGCTCGACCCATTTGGAAAAATAATCGTTCATGAATAGTATGAATTAAGCTTAACCGGGTGCCCATGGTAGGGGACTGATGATGTCCATTCCTCACTTCATAAACGATCAGGGGACATGACCAAAATTAGCTCTACCGGTTGATGGATCATCGGTGCGTGTGTCGCACCCCTTTTTATCGCAAAATCGTGTTTCGACATGTGACAACTCTTTTAATGGGTATTAAAAGAGAAGATTAGCCACCTAACGATTTTGAGGTGCGTTAGGGAACCTATTTGCATATAACTCTATTTTAACTAGTCTGTGTAAGCCAAAGATTGAGTAAGGGCTCATATTACCTCGAAGAGAAGGGGTTAGGCACTCTTGGAGGTCCACAATTGTGTGTCCCGACCGAACATAGAACCATGTGGATTATATTCAGACTACGTGATCAAATAAACAAAGGTCGAAAAGTTCATTAAAACACAATTGGTACAAATCTTTAAGAACTACAAGATATAAATACAGCGTTTGAATAACCAAATCAAAACAAAGTGAGGGGGGGGGGTCCTAAGTTTTTTAGCCTAAAGGATCACCCCGTGCAACATAAATAATACTTCGCATCTCCCTTTTGATAGGAGTTGCTTATATTATTCAGTGAGCACATAATATCATCTCATGCTACCCAATTACTATGTTAAAGTTGTTTACTTAGAAGCAATCTAATTCCATTCTAAGTCATACGCTATGTGTGCACTACTCCTACCATGCCTATGATGCTCAAAAATGGTAAAACTAACCGACATTCAAAAATAGTAGGACCACATGTAAAGACAAATAGGCCCATGTGTACCTCCACTCATAAACACAAATGCACGCGGGTAGCTTAGGAAGTACATAGTTTCAAAATTAAGTCTTAAAGTCGTACAGACATAGTCTCTAAGTGATTCTGAATTCCAGCATCGTACACACAATATTATTACTCTTAACGGCTTAAGCGAGGATGTAGTATACTATGTGAATCTTAGAACTATTAGCAGTGCTTTTATAATGTGTGTCTTAGGAAGTTAACATTTGTCACGACACAAACCGATGGGACGCGACGGGCACTCGGTATCTTGCTCAACCGAGTACCAATGTAATGTATCTTTCTTATTACATCATCATCATACACGTGACATACGTGCCTAATAGGCCAACATGATCATTTATAAACTCAAAACATAGGCTTACAAGGCCATACAAGTATTCGTATACATGACATCGGTCTACAAGCCTCTAAGAGTACATAAGTATCATAAAGGTTGAGACTGATCCCCGCCATACCAATCAATACTTGTCCTAATTATATTGACCAAATAAGCAACTCCGGAGCAAATGGAGCGCACCAACATCTTCTGCTGAGCAGATAGCCTACTTGGAGGACTCTCGACCTGTCTATCGGGACATGCGGGCATGAAACGCAGCGTCCCCAGGCAAAAGGGACGCCAATAAAAATAATGTACCGAGTATGTAAGTAATGAAAATTAGTAAATAATAGACATGAGAGAAACATGGAGTAAAAGACTCGACATGTAAGTCTGAATAACTCTGTAAATCATGAAATACTCATAGTGTCATGCATATGTGTATGAATGTCATATCGTGCATAGGTACATGTGTTCATAAATCATCAAGCCTCTGAGGGCATCCCATAATATCATCTCGGCAACTGTGGGAAAAATCATCAATGTATACCAGTTGATCAGGTGGTGGTGCGTATATGACGCTGTAACGTTTTTCCCATATCCCCTATACATATAATATACATATATACGCGTATATAACTCCATCTGGTTATGGGTAAATGTACATGTATAAATGTATGAAATGCATAAGAAATACGTTAATAAGATTTCTCGGAATGTCATAAAAATCAATATGCCTTTCGGATAAACTTTATCAAATATGTATTTTTTTCTGAGACCCATGAACAAACGATAGAGCAATGAACATATGGGTATTCAAGAACATAAGCATCTCTAATACTTCTATGAATAGAGTCATTTATGGGAATTGTGCATTTGCTTGTTTCGATTGTGTCGTATAGATCATGCCAAATAAAGAAGGGATAGCCTTAACATACCCGGGTCGATTTTCTTGACAATTCCTCTAATACACGTTAACTTTGACAAAACACGTGACGGCAAGATCGGAGTAGGGAAAAATTTGTTGCTTAAAATACTAAGAATTCTCGTTTGATTCCTTTGAGATGCTGTGAAATCTTGTATGAATAGTTGAAGATCCGTATTAAGCATTTTCTATATGACTTATGTTTGAGACTTAGGTTTGTAATATACAAACATTTATGTTTTGAATACATATAATACCTCTTTTGTCACGACCCAAACCGATGGGCCGCAACGGGCACCTGGTACCTTAGTTAACCGAGTACCAACATAACATATCTTTATTATTACATCATCATATACACGTGACATATTTATAAACTCAAAACATAGGCTGTCAAGGCCATACAAGTATTCGTATACATTACATCTGTCTACAAGCCTCTTAGAGTACATAAGTATCATAAAGGTCAGGATTGAGCCTCTCCATACCAATCAATACATGTCCTAATTATACTGACCAAATAAGCAACTCCGGAGAAAATGGAGCACCAACATCTTCCGTTGAGTTGATGGCCTACTTCGAGGACTCTTGACCTGTCTATCGGGACCTGCGGGCATGAAACGCAGTGTCCCCAGGCAAAAGGGATGTCAGTACAAACAATGTACCGAGAATGTAAGGAATAAAAATCAATAAATAATAGACATGAGAGAAACATGGAGTAAAGACTCGACATGTAAGTCTGAATAACTCTGTAAACATGAAACACTCATAGTGTCATGCAAATGCGTATGAATGTCATATCGTTCATAGGTACATGTGTTCATAACATCATCAAGTCTCTGAGGGCATCCCATCATATCATCTCGGCAACTGTGGGAAAACTCATTAACGTATACCAGCTGATAAGGTGGCGGTGCGTATATAACGATGTAACCTATTCCCATATCCCATATACATATTATATATATATATATATATATATATATATATATATATACGCGTATATAACGCAGTCTGGTCATGGATCAATACATGCATAAGAAATACATTAATAAGATTTATAGGAATGTCATAAAAAATAATATGACTTTCGGATAAACTTTATCAAATACGTATTTTTTTCTGAGACCCATGAATAGACGATAGAACAAAGAGACATATGGGAATTCAAGAACACAGGAATCTCTAATACTTCTATGAATAGAGTCATTTGTGGGAATTGTGCATTTGCTCGTTTTGTTTGTGCCGTATAGATCATGCCAAAAGAACGAAGGGATAGCCTTAACATACCTGGGTCGATTCTCTTGACAATCCCTCTAACATTTATGTATATCACATTATTCTGAAAACACGAACAAGACATTCTTTTGCTTGTAGCCCCTCTTTCCCCATCCATTGGCTTCTCGAATTGCCTAACATTCTCTTTATACCAGGGATGAGAGCCACACTAAGGTAATATTTATCCCTTGCAGGCATCCAGTGCTTATCTTTGTAGTACTCACATCTAGTCGTACTATTTTAGGGTGCACTATCGGGGTGTCTCACAAGGAGATCCATTACCATGTTTGCACCATCCTTATGAAATGTCAACTAAATCTACCAATCCATCCAGTAATTTGGGTTACTTTATCCCAGCCGGATCCTGATAACTCATCCTTCTTTAAACTATGTCTGTTAGCTCCCATAGGGCATAACCGAGATTGGTGTGGCCGATTGTACATGCATCTGTCACTATTGAAGGTAATTCAGAATTCTTTTATTCCCCTTCCTGAATAATGATAATATTTATTAACTAGGTACCTTGTACCCTTCTTCATCTTGCTTCTTTTACATCTTGAAACTTGTATTTATCTTCTTAATATCTCATTTTCTTTCACCATAAAGGTGGATAACTATCTTGCCTTAAGGTTCCTTATCAAGAGTCTTACACGTCTTAGTACAGACATGATCTGCTGAATACCTCATATGTATCCATCATGATCATGATGCAAAAACCAAGTTCCTCTAGCTCAACTCTTCCACGACTATATCTCTTATCAACCGTATTTCTAGATGTAGGCATCGTTGTATTATGAATAAGATAGAGTTTAGGAAATTGAGTTCTTACAACTGAGCTCTACCACACGATCTAGAGTAAGAATAAAGAGTGACAGTAGAATAAAGAGTGACAGTCCTAAATGCCCTGTAGCCTCCTGTTTATAAGTGTGGTGCACGACACACCCATAAACAAGACTCTACTAGACACGGCTTGTAGACTCCATAGGACAGAACTGCTCTGATACCACTTTTGTCACGACCCAAACCGATGGGCCGCGCCGGGCACCCGGTACCTTTCTCAACCGAGTACCAACGTAACGTATCTTTCTTATTACATCACCATATACACGTGACATACGAGCCTAATAGGCCAACATGATCATTTATAAACTCAAAAGATAGGCCGACAAGGACATACAAGTATTTGTATACATGTCATCTGCCTACAAGCCTCTAAGAGTACATAAATATCATAAAGGTCAGTACTGAGACCCTCCATACCAATTAATACATGTCCTAATTATACTAACCAAATAAGTAACTCCGGAGCAAATGGAGCGCACCAACATCTTCCGCTCAGCTGATAGCCTACTTGGAGGACTCTCGGCCTGTCTATCGGGACCTGCAGACATGAAACGCAACATCCCCATGCAAAAGGGGCGTCAGTAAAAACAATGTACCAAGTATGTAAGGAATGAAAATAAGTAAATAATAGACATGAGAGAGAGATGGAGTAAAAGACCCGACATGTAAGTCTGAATAACTCTATAAATCATGAAATACTCGTAGTGTCATGCATATGCATATGAATGTCATGTCATGCATAGGTACATGTGTTCATACCTTCATCAAGCCTATGAGGGCATTCCATCATATCATCTCGGACACTGTGGGCAATATCATCAGCGTATACCAGTTGATCAGGTGGTGGTGCATATATAGCGCCCTAACCTTTTCCCATATCCCATATACATATACATATATATATATATATATATATATATATATATATATATATACGAGTATATAACGCCATCCGGTCATGGGTCAATGTACATGAATGCACAAAATGCATAAGAAATACGTTAATAATATTTCTTGGAATGTCATAAAAATTAATATGCCTTTCGGATAAACTTTATCAAATACGCATTTGTTTTAGACCCATGAACAGACGATAGAACATAGAGACATATGGGAATTCAAGAACATAGGCATCTCTAATACTTCTATGAATAGAGTCATTTGTGGGAATTGTGCATTTTCTCATTTCGTTTGTGTCGCATAGATCATGCCAAAAGAAAGAAGGGATGACCTTATCATACCTAGGTTGATTCTCTTGACAATCCCTCTAACATTTATGTCTATCACTTTATTCTGAAAGCTCGAACAATACATTCTTTTGCTTGTAGCTCCTCTTTCCCCATCCATTGTCTCCTCGAATTGCCTAATATTCTCTTTCTACCAGGGATGGGAGCCACACTAAGGTTATATTTATCCCTTCCAGGCTTCTAGTGCTTATATTTGTAGTACTCATATCTAGCGGTACTATTTTAGGGTGCACTATCGAGGTGACTCACAAGGAGATCCATTACCACGTTTGCACCATCCTTCAGAAATGTCAACTAAATCTACCATACCATCAACTATTTTGGGTTACTCTATCCCCAGCCGGATCCTGATAACCCATCCTTCTCTTAAACTATGTATGTTAGTTCCCATAAGGAATAACTGAGTTCGGTGTGGCCGATTGTACATACATCTGTCACTGTTGAAGTTATTTGAAAATGCTTATATCCCCTTTCCTGAATAATGATAATATTTATTAACTGGGTACCTTGTACCCTTCTTTATCTTGCTTTTTTTACTTCTTGAAACTTGTATTATTTTGAATCTCTCGTTGTCTTTCACCATAAAGGTGGATAACTATTCTTGCCTTAAGGCTCCTTATCAAGAGGCTTACACGTCTTAATACAGACATGATATGCTAAATACCTCATAAGCATGATGTAAAAATTGAGTTCCTTTGAATCAACTCTTCCACAACTATATCTCTTATCAACCGTCTTTCTAGATGTAGGCATCGTCATATTATGAATAAGATAGACTTGAGGAAATTGAGTTCTTACAACAGAGCTCTACCACACGATATCGAGTAAAAAGAAAGATTGACGGTCCTAAATGCCCTGTAGCATCCTGCTTATAAGTGTGGTGCATGACACACCCGTAAACAAGACTCTACTAGACACGACTTGTAGACTCCGTAGGAAAGAACTGCTCTGATACCACTTTTGTCATGACCCAAACCAATGGGCCGCGATGGGCACCCGGTACCTTGCTCAACCGAGTACCAACGTATCTTTCTTATTATATCACCATATACACGTGACATACGAACCGAATAGGCCAACATGATCATTTATAAACTCAAAACATAGGCCGACAAGGACATACAAGTATTAGTATACATGTCATCTGCTTACAAGCCTCTAAGAGTACTATCATAAAGGTCAGTATTGAGACCCGCCATACCAATTAATACATGTCCTAATTATACTAACCAAATAAGTAACTCCGGAGCAAATGGAGCACCCTGACATCTTCCGCTCAGCTGATAGCCTACTTGGAGGACTCTCGACCTGTCTATCGGAACTTGCGGGCATGAAACATAGCGTCCCCAAGAAAAAGGGACGTCTGTAAAAATAATGTACCGAGTATGTAAGTAATGAAAATTAGTAAATAATAGACATGAGAGAAACATGGAGTAAAAGAATCGACATTTCAGTCTGAATAACTCTGTAAATCATGAAATACTCATAGTGTCATGCATATGCGTATAAATGTCATGTCGTGCATAGGTACATGTGTTCATAACCTCATCAAGCCTCTGAGGGCATCCCATAATATCATCTCGGCCCGTGTAGGCAAAATCATCAATGTATACCAGCTGATCAAGTGGTGGTGCGTATATGACGTCGTAACTTTTTTCATATCCCCTATACATATAATATACATATATACGCGTATATAACTCCATCTGGTTATGGGTAAATTTACATGTATAAATGCATGAAATGCATAAGAAATTTAATAAAATTTCTCGGAATGTCATAAAAATCAATATGCCTTTCGGATAAACTTTATCAAATATGTATTTTTTTTAGACCTATGAACAAACGATAGAACAATGAGACATATAGGAATTCAAGAACATAGGCATCTTTAATACTTCTATGGATAGGGTCATTTATAGGAATTGTGCATTTGCTCGTTTCGTTTGTGTCATATAGATCATGCCAAAAGAAAGAAGGGATAGCCTTAATAGAGTAGTTTTAGCACAAAGATGACAATATAAGTTCAAACAAGGGAAGGAGTAGCATGTGCAACATTAGTAGGATTGAGGAGGCACATCACTTAGATCATGGCATGCTTACATGCTTAGTATTCAGAACAGGATTACAGCAAAGCCAATGGGCCTGAAAGAGGTTCAAAACTAGAAGGTTAAGGCATGAAAGTCTAACAAAGTTATAATTAGAGAATGGTAAGTGAACAAGAAAGTAGGCATGGCTTATACAGGCAACAAGAATCTTAATCACAAAGATTCCTACGTCCAAGGACCATGGTAGGAAAAGCATATTAACTTAAGATTAATGGAACATGTACAATCTAGGAGTTATGCCAGTTAACTTGTGCATAATAGAAGAAGCCAAGCATATTGAAATTCAACAAGAATCTTTAGGCAATGTTAAAGAGCGTATACTGAGAAAGAACACTACATAGCTATACGTTTGACTGAACATTGAAAAAATAATTGTCCATAAAGTTCATGCTAACATAAAGAAGGGGAAATAGTAGAGCCAACATAAAATACTCATCAAATATAGAGTTCAATCAAGTATGTTCTAGATAGGAGATGATCTCCTAGGAATTCCAGTACAAGGGATCAAGGCAAGGCATCTGAAAGGATTCAAACAATAAGGGTTCAAAATAGCAGAGCATGCTTAAGGGAACCCTACATATGAGCTGGACATACACTCAAAATTCAGAATCCCAGTAAATAAAGATATACAAAAGGGGGTATAGGATAATGAAATCAATTATGAACATGAATAGAAGCAAGCAACAACATACATATTCAGAAAATCCAGAAATACATAAGTACCAATAAAAGAGAATAAATCGCAAGAGTCTTGTTACTCACCAATTTGCAAAATTATCGAGATAATGAGGCAGAGATTAAGAACCAACAACTTTCTTATCAGTAACACAGAGAGAACAACAAAACTCCAAATTTCTCAGTGCGTCGGAGTTCCCAAGGGCTTCAAATGAACCCAGGGCAGTGCTCACACTGAGAGAGAGGTTGAATTGTAGGATTCCACTGGCCTTAGCTTTCAGCCGACCAAGGTTTCACATTCCAGAATGATAGAATGAGTTGGAGTGGGAGTGAGAGAAAATAAAAGTGATTCAAGTCTGACCAAGGAGATTTACGGGAGGGATTTATATAGTAGTTAAATCAAACGAGTAAATTAGGAAAAAAGTCAATCAAACATAAACAAGGAAAGGAAAAATATACATAAAATCAGTAAAGCAACTAGGGAAGGAAAGAAATCGAAATTCAAACCCTAATTAGGGTTCAATGTTTGAAAATCAGTCTACTAGTATGGGTATCAACCATTCTTCCGTGTATATGGACGAGATATTGTTCAGATCTTAGCGAATGAAGGTTAACATGCCCGAATCTGAGAGGTGGTACTTGCCAATTTTAGGAAAGTACTAAGTAACCCCATAATTTTGTAAGTAACAACGAGGTAACGCATAAAAGGTAAATAAATCACAGAAAGAATCCATGATTTGCTAGGATTTGGAGAAGATTGAGGGAGGCGGATAGGGTTTCTGAAGAAGGGAGAAGGAGAGATGAGAGAACACAGAGTCAGTGGGGTGGGGACTAGGGTTTGGGGTTGTGGGGATATAAAGGAAGGTAGGGATTTATTGTGGGCCGTTGATCATTTGAGATCAACGACCGAGATTGAGTAGGAACTGGGCGGGTCAGAAGGTAATGGCTCGTTTGGGTTGGGCTACTGAAGTTGTTGGGCTAATTTTGGTCAGAAAATTGGACTTAAAACTGGGCTTCTATTTAAATACACGAAGTTTATCCAAAAATAATTTATAAAATACTTAATAAATAAAAATATTATTTATGCACTAAAATGATTAAAAATAATAATTTAGCATTAAAAAAATATAAAATGCTATTTTGACACAAATAATATAAATAAAGAGCATTTATGTATGATTATTGGCTATTACTGCAAAATTACATAAACAACTGAAAATATAGATATAATTATATAAAAAATATCTTGAAAAACGTATGTGGGTTAAAATAATAAATTATGATGATTGATTTATTGCAAATAATTTAGGGAAATAATTACCAAATATTCAAATAATATTTTATGCAAGAAAAACTCTGAACAATTATAAATATTATGAAAAATGCTTGTATAAATCTTGTAAATTAAGTAATGATGCAAATGACATTTTGAAAAGATATTTATATTATTTAGAAAATTATGAGGGCAAAATTGGGTATCAACAACAACACCTCTTTACCCGGAAATGATGAAAGAGTTGTCGGGTAAAGAAAATGATGACCAATTTTGGCCGAATTGAATGGAGAATGATGTGTTTTGAAAAATGGGGGTCGGTCCCTGGTTCTTGAGTTGCCTACATATCCCTGGATTTACGGGAATCCGGTTGTGTGTAGTTCTGGGTCCAACAACGAACGAAACCGATGGAGTTGTTATAAGAGTGATTACATGTTTCGAAAAGGATCTTTTGGGGTAGGATAGTGTCTTAAGAAGAGTCATGAATGTGAAATGAACATTGCGGGTGTATCATAAGGAAGATATCTGAACGGTCATAGAGTAAGAGGTAGGCAATGATTGGTAGTCGATTACGTTCGAGGTAGTCAAAGGATGTGAATGTTGTGAACGGAAACCATAACGAAGATTGCTCCCCTTTGTAGGACAGTTACCTCCCGAGTTACCTGTAAAACTTAAAACACGGTGCATACGATTATATTTGGGTTATTGCGAAAATTTAAACATGGTGCTAATTTCCTTTGGACCATAAAGATTGTCTTTAGACGAGGAGAATGATGTCCTTAGACCATGCCGTCCTGGGTCATGAAGCGTATGACAAGAGATTCGCAGGCCATGTGATGGTGTCCTCGAGCCATGAGGATGGTGCCTCTGGACTATGATGCCTTTAAATAATGACGTACAATTTTAAGAGATTCTTAGGCCATGGAATGATGTCTCCCGGTTATGACGATGATACCTTCGGACTATGACACCTTCAGACAAAATGGTGATATTTCAGCCCATGAAATGCAAAGCTAGGATGCCCAGTCATGTGCGAGACAAGACAAGGCTTAGTCTTGTGTGAGATGAGGGCAGTGCTCAGCCCGATGCAAAGAAGGGAGACATTGCTTAGTCTCATGCAAAGAAAGGCAATGCTTAGCCTTATACAGTGGTGGCAGTTCTTAGCCTTATGCAATTAGAGAGGAAATTCTTAGCCTCATGCAAGAAGAGGAGACAATTCTTAGTCTCATACAAGAAGAAGAGACAATGCTTAGTCTCGTGCAGGGGAAGGTCGTGCTTAGCCTTATGCAATTAGGGAGGCAATGCTTAACCTCATTCAAGAAAGGGAGACAATGCTTAGTCTCATACAAGAAGAGGAGACATTTCTTAGTCTCATGGAGGGAAAGGCAATGCTTAGTCTTATGCAATAAAAGCGATGAGCAACGGTGAAAGAGTAAAGTACTTCTTAGCTGGATATGATTGCGTTTGGTAACTTGTCGTCACGAAGGTAGTGATTTGATGTGCGTATGTATTTGTGAATATTGATGCTTTTCTGTGCCTGCATTCAAAGAAAAATAGTGAGTCATGCTCTTGACCCCTTGCTTTGTCTTCACTCTTGTCTTGAAGTCTTATTTGAGTTGTCCTAGGTAACATCTGGCTGTCATAGAAACAAAGTTATCGAAAATATGTATGCATTTGGCAAATTATTTGCAAAAATATAATTTTTTGAAATGTATTATAGTATGTGAGACCAAATAATTTTGATGAATTGGTTACTGTGATACATTTAGAGACATTCCAACCTCATTGCCTTAGAATTTTGAGGGTCCTCTTCAAAATTCTGCCCCAATTTAAATGTGTACTCTTGACAATACTTTTTTTGGTTGTTACCCCACATGACGATATTGACTGAATTTGCTATCTTTCCCTAGTTTCTGATCATAGGAAAATGAAGAGTTTATTAATATGGGACCAAACCCACAGGGCAGCCTACATATCCCCTCTTAAACGGTAATCAAGTCAAGCGTAGTTCAGTTATATAATATGGAGAAATGTGAATGATTCTAAACATACTATCTCTTGAATGCGTCCAAGTTGATAGATTTGGGCCAAATTTCTCTATCCATTTCTACAAGTATAAGTGCTCCTCCTGTTAGTACCCGAGGAACCATATAGGGACCTCACCAATTGGGTGAAAACTTCCCCTTGGCTTCGTCTTGATGTGGGAAGATTCCCTTGAGCACCAATTGCCCCGGTGTTAATTTCCTTGGTCTGACCTTTTTGTTGAAGGCTCTTGCCATCCTAATATGATAGAGTTGACCGTGACACACCTCATTCATTCCCTTACCATCGATGAGAGCTAATTGCTCGTATCGGCTCTGTATCCATTCTGCACCGCTGAGCTCAGCTTCTTGTATAATTCTCAAAGAAAGAATTTATACTTCGACAGGAATAACTGCTTCAGTGCCATAAACCAATAGGTAAGGAGTATCCCCAGTTGACATGCGAACCGTGGTACGATATCCGAGAAGAACGAATGGCAGCTTCTCGTGCCATTGTTTGTAATTATCTACCATTTTCCTCAATATCTTCTTGATATTCTTGTTTGCAGCTTCTACGACTCCGTTCATGCCGTGGAGTTCTTATGCTTTCTTTTGAAGGTTTCACACATGGCCTTCATCAGATCGTTGTTGATATTGGCGGCGTTGTCGGTGATGATTGCTCCGCTACTCCGAACTGACAAATAATGCGGTCCCATACAAAATCTACTACAACCTTCTTAGTTACACCTTTGTAAGATGGAGCTTCAACCCATTTTTTGAAGTAGCCTATGTCCACTAGGATGAATCTATGCCCATTCGAAGCGGCGGGTTCGATCGGACCGATAATATCCTTACCCCAGGCCGAGAATGACCAAGGTGAACTTTTTGCATTGAGTTCATTGGGTGGTACCCGTATCATGTCAGCATGTATCTGACATTGGTGGCACTTCTGAACATATGTGATGCAGTCTGTTTCCATGGTCATCCAAAAATACCTCGCTCTTAGTATCATTTTGGCCAAAGTGAACCCATTCATGTGTGGTTTGCAGGTTCCAACATGTATTTCCTCGAGCAATATAGATGTTTTCTTATCGTCGACACATCATAATAATCCCAGGTCCGGAGTCCTTCTGTACATAATTCCTCCGCTTTGAAACAAGTGGTTAGCTAATCTTCGAAGTGTGCCCTTCTAAGTATGAGTGGCATGCTCCATATATTATCCCTTTGCCAAATATTTCTTGATGTCGTAGAACCAGGGTTTTCCATCGCTCTCTTCTTTAACATGAGCACAATATGAAATTTTCCCTTTTTGGCAACATTTTGTCTTTACTTCTTCAGCATCATTTCATAATTTCTATTTATGCAATGTTTTTAATGCCTTAGCATCAAATCAAATCTATCCATGGGGCGTTTATTTTTCAGAGGTCCGAACGAAGCATGTCCTCTATATAACTTTGTATGCTCAAGGATTTTAAAACCTAGTGTGACCGGAAGCTTTATCAAGATTCTCAAGTGATTTTAGACAATGCTTTTGCTGAGGGTAACCTTTTAGCAGGTTTTGAGTTCTTATAAAGGCCTTACTTTCTGATTACGGGCTTCAGGTGTCTCTGAGACGTTTTAGGGTGGCCGTAACCTTTTGTATTTGGGCACCGCCTAATTGGTTTGGTGCTTCCGAGATTCTGTAGCGCGGGTTGTCCGAACTTTCATCGGACGACACTCCTCGAATAGGGGTAGCCCTTGGGCTCGATAGTCCCGATTAGGGGTAGCCCTTGGGCTCTTAGGATCTTTAATTTAAGAGGCAAGAAAATGTGTAATAGCAAGGCAATACTTTATTTCATTTCTTAGTGTGTAAACTACATGACCAAAAGCGCATAAAAACGTGTATCACGGCTAGAGTGGACTGTGTGAGCACTGTTCATACGGCCATTTGGACCTTACAGTGAATCCTAACCACCAAGACTTAGCTTCTAGCATACAAAGTTTTTCTTTTATCCTTGCTAAGAACCTTAATCCGAGGGTACTGGCCCCAGTATTCGAGGTCGAACTTGAGAGGGCTCTGATACTGTTGACATGAAGTGAACAATAATTGACTCTAGTTTGAGATCGATCTTCGAATCTCAGTTCAAACGTTTTACTATTGCCTCATTAAAAACCTTGCCGAAAAACCCATTTTGGGACAAAACTAGTTCAAGGGAAAAAGAGTGCACCGCGTGCTTTCAGACCTAATAGCTACATCCATCCTTAGTTGTTTCTTGCAAGTGTTAGTCCAATTTATAACATGATTAAAGAGAAATTGAGATCGTACCTTAGCAGTAGCACCGCTTTAAGTGTGTCATATTCCAGTTGTTCGGTAATTGCCTCTGACTAGCGGGCCATCGAATGTTCTCTTGAACAATGCCCCTTCAACTAGGGTAAATCTTGTAGCCTTGCTTCAGATGGCTATCGATTCTTTGGGATTCGAGGGCAATTTCTCAGTTTACAAGTAGTCTATGTACTTTTTCCTCCAATCCCTGGTTAAACTTATTGAGTTTACTTTGGCGTGTCCTTCTTTTGTCACTGACTTCATGAGATGTACAACTATTCCCGAATTGAATTCAACGCCATCAATCGATGACCTCAAGTTAGCAAGAGCACCAGGCTCCTTGTTATGATCTTGGGGCACGTGTTCTAGGGTCCATTACTTGAATTGATACATCGTTATATGTAACTTGTCCAAATACCTTCGCATTTGTTCCTTTTTCACTTCGAACGTCCCATCGACTTGATTTACCACGATAAGGGAATCACACTTAGCTTCGATCACCTCGGCCCCAAAACTTTTAGCCAATACGATATCTACAATCATGGCCTCATACTTAGCCTCATTATTAGTCAATTTCACAATCCTAATAGACTGGTAATGGTAAGGCCCCGTAAACCTTTTCCTAAAATTCGAGGTTCTGTGATGCGGGGGTAGGCGTAGAGGTTAATAATGGTAGAAACTGCGGTTCAGACGTTTTGGATTGAACCGTACACTGGGGAGTTGAAGATATAGGCATTTTTGCGGCCCATTATGCATTTGCATAATTACTCTGCGACCCGCAGAGTGAAATAACGTTTTATGCCAATTTTTAGGTCAATTTTGCGGCCAATTGTGCAACCGCTCAACCGTTTTGCGGGCCGTAGTTTGGTCGTATAATCATCCTTAGTTTTCTACGGAGGGAGGTTGTGCGGTGCATTGTGTGACAGCAAAACAGGTTTGCGGGCCACATAACGGCCATAGAGTGAAGCATGCCACCTCAGTTGTGATGGCCATCTTGCGGTCGTTTTGCATACCAGAGTCATTATGCGGTCGCATATGCGACCGTAGATCCTGTCCCAGGGCTTCAATTTTGGGGTTTTTAAACCCGACCCTATTCCATTAATATTCTTTAGAGTGAGAGAGTGTTCTTATAGTGGGGAAGTAACCTTCGCACTAATATCCAATAATTCTTGATCAATCCTTGAAGATTATCAAGAAAGTCCTCATATTAAAGGTAAGAATCTATGCCCAAGCTTTTAATTTCGAAAATCTACTAAAAAGGGGATAATTAGGAAAGACAATTATTGGGTGTGGGGGTTGATATCTTGCATTCATGTTTTCTTAAAGTATGTGGGGAGGTTGTGAGCTAAGAATGGTAGAGAACAGGTTGAGGAATGGTAGAAGCATTAATAAAAGGGTCTTAAAAACATTAGTTCAATCCTAGTGTTTGATAATGTGCTCAAATGAGCTAGAATCATGACCATCTTCCTAACTTTTTTCATACTTGTTATATTTCTAAAATAGATCGAAGTGCTAAGAATTCAGGAACGTTTTAAAGTTTAAAGGAATATCAATTGAGGTATGTTGGCTAAACCCCCTTATTCTTAGAATCGAATTCCCCGGTGCTCATGTAATTGGTGTAAGTCCCAAATTGATCATTATAGAATTGACTACTCCTGATGTGTTTGCGTGATATGTTCAATATTTATTCTAATTGCTTCTTCACGTCATCTTGCCATGTGAGGATGTGTTTAAAAGTGTGGATAATGTGCTAAAAATGTTAAGACCTCATGTCAAAATTAAATAAAGGTTGTTATGCCAAATTGCATGAAAAGCCTCTTTATGCTTGGGATTCACAAATTGCTCATATGTGTACTAACGCCTTACATGGTAGGCCTTACAGTTATTGATGGTTATGATGTTTGAATGTGAACATGGGGAATCTGGAATTCTGAATTACGGCCAAGTGCCAAGAACGACTTTCTAATTGAGGCCACTCGTACCAATGAATTTAAAAGATGTGAAAGAAATATGAAGTGAGGTGATTTATTGAAATGGGGATGTCTCGGGTGAGATGGCCTAGCCGATCGGGCCGTGATCGGATGCCATGTTTCACACATGGTGGTGGCTGTGCCGGAACTAATAATTGGAATCGTGGTTATGGATGATTTCTCAAATGTGATGACCTAGCCGATCGGGTCGAGATCGGACTCCGTGTAAGAACACAATGGTATTTTGATTTATGGTTTTTTGGCAATAAAGATCCCCCAACCTAATAAGATGGAAATTGACTTGAGAACTTATGTGATCCTTACTTGATGTTTTAGTATTGTTTGAAGCTCTTATAGAACTCATGATCGTTTCCCCTTATATTATTGTTCATTCTATTGAGATGGTATTTAGCTTTACATACTAGTACTATTCGACAGTACTAACGTCCATTTTGTCGGGGGAGCTACATCTTTAAATTAATGCAAGTGGTTCCATGGCAGGTAGTGTTGATCAGCGATAGTGGTACATCCCCTTCCCAGCAGACTCGTTGAGCCCCACTTCATCCCGGGGTCGTGTATATCTTTTGTTAATATTATTATCACATTTTGAGGTCTAGTCGGGGCCTTGTTTCCGGCACTATAATAACTCTCTTTTGTATCTTAGAGGTTCCGTAGACACTATGTGGGTTGTACATGGGTGCTAGAAAAGTCAAACAGATTATGCTGTTTTTGAACTCTTGTTGCACTCGAATCATAAGCATGTGTGTATTTTGAAACTTAAGAATGATGTAACCAATAATATTATTTATTAATGTATATATAATCTTCCTACTGTCTAAATTATGAAAAACGTGCCTTCTCTTGATCATGAGTTAGTTGGGTAGAAAGCGTCTAACAAACTTGCTCGATAGGGTCCACTCGGTTGAGCGGCGGTCGTGCTTCCCGAGGTTGAGGCGTGATAAACTTGGTATCAGAGCCTAAGGTTTTAAAGTGTCATAGGATGTCTCGGATCCGTGTCTAGTAGAGTCCTTCTTATCAGTGTGTTGCCGACCACATCTATAAGTTGGAGGCTACTTGGACATTTAGGAATAATACCCTTCTTTGATATTCTGGATCGTGCTAGGAAACTGATTGTGCAATTGTTCCTTCTCTAACTCGTGCATTCTTTTAACTTTCAGTATATGTCACCTAAGAAGAGATCAAGAACTGGCCACGGAGCCAATACTGCCTCAGGAGTGGCAGTTGACCCTTTATTTAATGATGCGGGTGAATACATGAGGGATGAGGATAATCACCCGACTGCTACTGCCTGATTCCACTACACCTGAACAGGCCACACAAGTTCCTGAACCTACTGAGAGAGCAATGGTTCCTCCACCTGAGGTTCTGGTTACACCTCCAGCCCCAGCTTTCGGTTCTACTATTTTTGATGGGGTCTTAGGGAGCTATCCAGGTGCTGACTCTGATAGTGGCTTCTCATGCCCAGAGATCGAATGTTGCACCCACTTCTTCTAGCCATCAAGGAGATTCTATTGGTTCTAGGGTGAACATGTATCTTCAGTTGGATCCTCCGGTGTTCACGGGTGCTAATCCCGAGGAGGAGAGATGCATTAGACTCTCCGGGTTATGCATGCTACTAAGATGGAGGGAGTGAAGTTGTCCGCCTACTGCTTGAAAAGTGTGGCTATTCTTTGTTTGAGCTGTGGGAGGACTCTCGGGAGGAGGGGAGCCCTCCAGCGAGGTGGAGTGAGTTTGCTAATGCTTTCATGGACCATTTCTTGTCTGCTGAGACCAGGGAAACCCGTGCTACAGAGTTTGAGAACCTTAAGCAAGGTATTAAGAGTGTGTGAGAGTATCATATGGAGTTCGCGCACCTGTCAATATATGAGATTGACATGTTGCCGACTATGGAGGCTAGAGTGCGTAGTTTTGTACAAGGCCTTAGCCCATTTGGTTATCAATGAGGCTGCTACAACTGCCTTGAATTCAGATATGTACTATGGGAAGATGGTATCATTTGCTCAAGTTACAGACAATCGTAAGCTGTAGAACAGAATAGAGCAAGAGAATATCAGCAAGGCCCGGTCCGCGGGCAACTTTGGGGGTGTCATTTGGTGGGGGAAGATCAGCTTTTAGGGGAGGGTCATCAGGGCCATCCCAATATTATGCTCAGTATTCAGCCAATGCACCGCTATCGAGCACATTCAGCAGCACGGGAGTCATTTCATGCTCAATCAGGGTTGTAGGGGTCTCCAACAGCAGGGCCGATCAGGAGAGAGATTCTAGCAGCAGCGGAGGACCCCATGCCCTAAGTGTGGGAGGATTCCTTTGGTAATATGCTACATGGACCTACCTGTATGTTACGGGTGCAGAATGAGGGTTCATATTCAGAGGGAGTGTCGTTCATCCCACCAGGGTACGGGCAGGGGCACAACATAGCCATCCAATTCTGCAGTTGCTACATCTTCAGCACCCCCCCAGCTTGAGGCACTCCAGCACCAGCAGGGCGTGGTGCAGCTAGGGGTGGTGCAGAGTTCAAGAGGACCCAACCGTTTCTATACTATGAGTGGTCTACAGAGTGCAGAGGCTTCTTCAGATGTTGTCACAAGTATATTGAATGTACAATCTCATGATGTATATGTTCTTATTGATCCCGCTTCCACCTTGTCCTATGTTACACTTTATGTTGCTATGGAATTTGGGATAGAACCGGAGCAGCTTCATGAGCCATTCTCTGTATCCACCCGATTGGTGAGCCTATTATGGCCGCACGGGTTTATAGGGGTTGTGTTGTCACGGTACGTGGTCGGGACACCATGGCCGATCTCGTTGAATTAGGGATGGTCGATTTTGATGTAATTATGTGTATGGATTGGCTTTATTCATGTTTTGTTAAGATTCATTTTTGAACCAATACTGTGAAATTTGAATTTCCAAATGAGCTAGTTGTGGAGTGGAAGGGGGATAATGTGATGCCAAAGGTAGGTTTATTTCTTACCTTAAGTCCACGAAGATGATTAATAAGGGCTGTATCTATCATCTGGTCCGTGTTATGGAAATTGATGCCTAGGCACCTACACTGGAGTCTGTGCCAGTTGTGAATGACTTTCCATAGGTCTTTCGTGCTGAGCTCCCTGGGATTCCGCCAGACAGGGAGATTGATTTTGGGATTGATGTGATGCCAGGCACGCAACCTATATTTATTCCTCCCTATAGGATGGCACCAGCAGAATTAAAGGAGCTAAAGGATCAATTGAAAGATTTCTTAGAGAAGGGTTTCATCCGACAGAGTGTATCACCATGGGGCACACAGGTTCTCTTTGTGAGGATGAAAGATGGATCACTAAGGATGTGTATTGACTACCGGCGGCTCAACAAAGTCACAATAAAAAATAATTACTCGTTACCGAGAATAAATAATTTGTTTGATCAGTTACAGGGTGCTAGGTACTTCTCCAAAATTGATACGATCCAGGTATCACCAATTGAAGATCAAGGAGCAGGATATTCCGAAAATAGCTTTCCAGACCCGGTATGGGCACTTTGAATTTTTGGTAATGTCTTTTGGGCTAACAAACACCCTGGTAACTTTCTTGGATCTTATGAATCGGGTTTTCAAGCATTTCCTTGATTCCTCTGTGATAGTGTTCATTGATGATATTATTGTGTATTCACGAGGTCGAAAGGACCATGTCGATCATATCAGGGAGGTTTTGCATACTCTTCTTTAACACCATTTATACGCGAAGTTTTTGTCACGCCCCCTTTTTCTCGCGAAATCGGGTTTCGACTGTGATGACCCAAGGGGTAATTTATGAATTAAGAATCTGGTCTAGGCTTATTAGTTATAAAAAGACTAATTTTAATTACCTCAATTTGTGTGCGCAGTTCGGTCATGAAACCGGAAAGCTTTTTATGTGAAAATATAAGAAATAATGGTTTTTAGAGTTAAAGTTTGGTTTTAGTTGACTTTGGTCAATATTTTGAGTAAACGGACTCGGATCTGTGTTTCGATGATACCGGGAGGTCCGTAGTAAAATATGGGACTTGGGTTTGTTCCCGGAATTGAATTCCGAGGTCCCAAGCCTTAGAAATCAATTTTTGAAAGAAATTGTTTTACTGAATTATTAATGAATTAAAGAAAAAGGAAGGAAAATGAGCAAGCCAAGGAGTGCTAGTAAAGAAAGAAGAGAAGATTGAAATGAACAAAATTGGGATGATGCCAAATGACCTTGTGACCCTTGAAGTCATTCTAGAACCGTTAATTGTTGTTAGGTACATTGCACACAACGTGATATTTTTATCTGATAAATGCCCTGACGCTAACATGTTGGCTTTTTTTTGCTCCTCTTTGGTATTTTAACTGTTATTATATAGCAGAGGGTGGTTAGTTTGTGGCGAGTCATCCGCACAACACAAGGTCAAATAGCAAGGTAGCCATGACTGGCAAAGAGTTGGACACATGTGGTGTTGATCTGCCTAAGGGGATTGTTGAATCAGGATCTGAGTTGAAAGAAGAGGTCCTAAGGTTAAAAGAACAGATGGCCAAAATATACCAAGCCTGGATTAGTGGGCGTTCCCCACCATTATTTCCCACTAACCACTCTGAAATCTATGTCACCATTCCGCCACTATCACAAATCAGATTCCTACTGCTGATGATATCTCCCCACAACCTTTTCACACTCCACCCCCCAAAACCACCTCAAAGGAGTCAATGAGCCACTTGGTTAAGACAATGTTCTTGAAGTTGGCGAAGGTCCCAGCAATATTGATGTGGAACTCAGTGGCTAAGATGTCGCGCTTGGTGATTGGAAATACACTCCTTTCTTGGATAGCAAGGGAGGAGTTTTGGTGGTTTATTTTGTTGTCATTTCTGTTGTTCGGTTGATTGCAGGATTGTAATCCGGATATTGTCTTGTGAATCAAATCCTTCTTCTTCTTATTTTTCCTAGTTCATGTAGTTGTAATAACTTGTCTAGTGTTATCTAGGATTGTTCCACGGTTGTAACCCATGTTTATTTTACTTGTTTTGTTCAAACCTTTTGCACCATATGTCTAATGCAATCTTCTGTTTTCCGGTAGTTCTAGTCAGTTTTTATTTAGGCCACTTTTCCTTTTATAGTTCTTTTCATGTTGACTCTAGTGACATGACATGCACACATAATTTTCCGCCTGGTCTTGAAAGTTAGTTTAATCATGAAGCAATTGCACAGTTTTTAATATGATAGCCTAAAGCTTGAATTGAGTGAAACTGAGGCAGTTAGTCTGGTAAATCAAGAGGTTGAAGAGAGAATACAACAAGGGAATGTCTCTCAAGCAGTTTGAGGTAGATCAGACAGTGCTGAAATGCCTTCCACATCAAGATAAGGTTGAGTCAAGTCTGCTTCGAACGGGCGAGGGTCGTTTATTGGGACAAAGGTATTGCACATTGGCACTTTCTGTCTGCGTTGATGCCATCAAGAAACATTGTGCACGGTTCTTCTACTTATTTTCAATTGCATGTTTGTACTTGGCACTTTTAAAGTTTGGTATGACTAAGGTATTTTATTCTGCTACCTAAACACTTTTATCTCTTGCTACCCCTTTTGAGCTTTAATTTATTTTGTTTCATACCCTTTTTTTGGAATCAGAAGTAAAATTAGAAACTGGAAAAAGAAGAAAAAAATTAAAAAAAATGATGGAAAAAAAAAGTCAGGTCAGATGTTGGAACTACGTTCGACCTGATTCCTTTCAAGGATACGTAGACAACCTCACTCTGAGGTTCGGTCCCATCAAAACAAAAATCCAAAAAAATGAATGAAAAAAATATCAAACAAAAAAAAGAGAAAAGAATTTCCAGACTCCAAGAAACAGGGGCAGGAGTTTTAATTTTGGCCAAAAGATCTGATTCCAAAAGTTGTAACTTTGAGCCCTTTCATCATAAATTATTTTTGAGCCTTCATGCCACCATTTCTTTCCAACCCTGTCCAAAATCCTACATTACGGTCCAAAAAAAAGACCTTCCGACCGATCTTTGAGGATGCCAAATCAAGTGTGTTGTGACAGTATGATCTTCCTGCATCATGGGTAATACCCTGTTCTCATCACAAAGAGAGAAATGATAAAATGAGAGAGTCTTATTGGTGAAAACCCTCATGGGCACCGTAAGGCGGCGGTGAGTTGAGAAAAAGAGCAAAATGAGAGAGGCTTGATGGTGAAAACCCTTCAGGGCACTACACGTCGACTGAGGATTATGGTCAAATAGGACGATTGGAGCACTGAAGCCCAGTTTCACAACTTAGAGGCATAACAAGAGTTAAAGATGACTCGCTTGACATATCAGGGCGCTTAATTCAAAATGTATGTCATGATCAGTGAAGATGGCCTTCAAATCAGATTAGTTTCTACTTTGTTTTTTTTCCTAGGTAAAAGTTTTTTCTTTTAGATACCATTCTTCTCGTTTTTCTCCTTATTTTGTTCCCCTTATTTTGTTTGAATCTCTTTTGAGTCTGTTTTGTCGAAATAAGTGAGAAATGACTTCAAAATCTACTACCAGCATTTCAATCACACAAAGCCGAATCTTGCAAGCACATCAAATTGGCATAAGACATAGGAGAACGGTGTGTGCACTGAGTTGGAGATAATAGATTTTCTTTGGGATTGATGTAAAGTGCAAAGATTTGGTGAATGTTAGAACACGAGTGCAATGCATCGGGTATAAAGTATTGGAATTGAACGAATCAGGAATATTTCTTATGATAAGGGTTTCACGAAAAAGCGGTCGGCCGATAACAAGCACTGCCTTCCAAGTTGAAATCCAAGTTGATCGTGACAAGTGCAAGAGAAATCGCCCTCGCAGTCAAGGCCGCAAACTAACAACCACATTTTAAACTCACAAGTTTTCTTTGTTTGAACAGGATCAAAGCAGTGCAAACAAGTTGGCTCAAAAACAAAGAAAAAAGGAAAAAAGAAGATGAAAGTCGACAAAGGGAAGTTTCTCAAATCTTTGCCTTTATCTGTCTTGCTAGAGTGCATAAAATGTTGCCATTTCTCGTCACATTTTTCCTCCAAGATAGAAGACTAGTCTGATGAACTTTCTCCTAGGATCAAAATCTTAGTCTGATGAATATTTCTCCCAAGATAACAAAAAAGGACCTAGTCTGATGAATTTTCTCCTAGGATCGAAATCTTAGTCTGCTGAATCTTTCTCCTAAGATAGAAAACCTAGTCTGACGAATTTATCCTAGGATAGATATCTTAGTCTGATGAATATTTCTCCTAAGATAACAAACAAAAAAGACCTAGTCTGATGAATTTTCTACTAGGATCGAAATCTTAGTCCGATGAATCTTTCTCCTAAGATAGAAGACCTAGTCTGATGAATTTTCTCCTAGGATCAAAATCTTAGTCTGATAAATCTTTCTCCTAAGATAGAAGACCTAGTCTGACGAACTTTCTCCTTGGATCAAAATCATAGTCTGATGAATCTTTCTCCTAAGATAACAAAAAAAAAGACCTAGTCTGATGAATTTTCTCCTAAGATCAAAATCATAGTCTGATGAATCTTTCTCCTAAGATAACAAAAAAAAAGACCTAGTCTGATGAATTTTCTCCTAAGATCAAAATCATAGTCTGATGAATCTTTCTCCTAAGATAACAATAGAAGACCTAGTCTGATTAACTTTCTCCTAGGATCAAAATCTTAGTCTGATGTTTCTCCTAAGATAACCTAGTCTGATGAATTTTCTCCTAGGATCGAAATCTTAGTCTGATGAATCTTTCTCCTAAGATAGAAGACCTAGTCTGATGAATTTTCTCCTAGGATCGAAATCTTAGTCTGATGAATCTTTCTCCTAAGATAGAAGACCTTGTCTGATGAATTTTCTCCTAGGATCAAATCTTTGTCTGATAAATCTTTCTCATAAGATAACAAAGAAAAACCTAGTCTGATGAACTTTCTCCTAGGATATATGTCTTAGTCTGACGAACTTTTCTCCTAAGATAAGAAAACCTAGTCTGATGAATTTTCTCCTAGGATAATAATTGAAAAAAGGAAGTTCAGATTTGAAACCAGTCGAGTCTTTAGTTTTACTCTCATCATATATCAGTAGCATAAGTGATTCACAGTTTTGCTAACAGCTCACAAATCTTCCTAGTGCAAACTGGGGCAGAAAATTTTGTTTGTTTTGTTATTTTGATTGCAGGCACCCACCTGGAGAATGAGGGAATTCATTTCAGAATTATTTCCAAGTTCAAGTAAGTAGCAGGCACCCACCTGAAGAACGAGGGAAGTCATTTCAGAATTCAATTCAGGTTAGAAGTAGCAGAAGCTCGCGACAAGAATGCGAGTCGACAATCCGAGATGACTAACAGAAGTAGTCTCAATCCAGAAGAAAAGAATAAAAGAAAAAAAAGAGCATCCAAAATGCAGAAGCGGAGACAAGATATGGATTGCTGAAGACATGACTGAATTACAAGCTTTTCATGTCCCTTCATGATCCGAAGAGTTGAAGAAAAATTAACTAGCGTCTGTAACTAGCAAGCGTCAACGTTCAAATCTAAAGTCTCCATGAATATCATTCAAGACTCAAGATCAAGCTTCAGAAGACTTATAGATAGGAATCTTGTAACTCATAGCTGACAGACTTAGTTAGTCTTTTTTATTTTTTATTTTGATGTAATAACAAGGCCGCGGACAGGAACCTCGACGGAACGGCACCTCAATTGGCTCTCCACCTCGGTATACTCCATCACTGTTCTTACTTCCGAACTACACGTGGCCTGATTTCTTTATAGCCAAGGATATGTAGGCAGCTAGATACCAGGGCTCGGTCACATTCCCTTTCTTTAAGTTTTTGGTCTCTCTAAATAAGGGTCGGGTCAAAAAACATCTCTAGTCGTTCTTTGTCTAAAAACTCTTCGTGTTTCCAGTCAAAGAGGGGCAGTTGTAGACATGTAAGTTTTGACCCTCCCAGAGATGTTACACATTTTAGCATTTAAATATTTAGTTTAGGTCTAATATTGTTATTTTAACTAGTTTTGACTCTTTTACTTTATTTTATCACGAAAAATTAAAAAATACAAAAATAGTTTCATTGTTTATCTATCTAATTAAGATAATAGGTATTTTTAGAAAAATATTATTTTAACCCATTTTTATTTTTACTATAATCTTCGGGAAAAAAAAAATATATATATATATATATATATATATATATATTCATTTCATAATGTAGTTTATTTTAATTAATTAGGAATGATTTTATAATTTTATAGTTATTATTTTAGGAAGTAATATTTTTAGTCTAGAGTTAAAGGGCCACTTTTAAAGGCAAATTTAGTCAAAAATTTGGTCCAATTCAAACCAACCCATTAACCCCTTAGCCCAAATAGCCCTTAGCCCATACCCACTTCCCTAAATAATACCCTAGACTTCTTCTTATTCCTAACCTTGACACCCTAGAGAAGACTAAGAAAAAAAAACCTAATACTCTTCATCTTCACCCACAAGACAACCTGCCGCTGCCACCACCTAAAAACCCGCCGGAAAAATCTTCTTCTCCTCCTCTTCAAAAACCACTGTAATGGCTTCTTGAAGCAGCAATGTCTCACTCGCCGGCAAACACCATCAACCTGTCGTCGCCAGCTCTTCTGCCGCCAAACAGCCACCCTCTTCATCTCCGAGTCATACCAGCCACCACTCCCTATTGCCATCTTCTCCACGCCTCGCTCCACCTCACAACAGCCGGCGTCCAAGCCGGAAAACCAGCCAAAAACCGTCACACCCTTACACCCAAAAAAGAGAAAGAAGAAGACAACACTCACCTCCTTTCACCACTGCGGCCGTCACAAAACTCGCTGGAAACCAGTTGCGCCTAAGCATAAAAAGACACACAAAGGAAGGGGATGGGCGTAATCTGCACATAGCAGAAAGGATAGGAAAAACCGGATATTGAATTCTAAGAGAACGAGTTCAGTTTGTCGGATTTCGGATCATGTCGATTGTTTGATTTCCAGTAAGGTTCAATCCGTCGATGCCGTTCGAGGTTATTCTCATGGTCCGCAGGTCATTCTCCTGTTGCTGCATTTTCCAACTAGATTTCGGATTTGCTGTAACTGAATTCTCGTTAATAGAAAGGAAAACTCGTTGAGGTTCATTTCTTTTCACTAATCCTACTTGATTTTTATTTATGTTTTCTTATTTCTAATATTTGTTTTTGTTTCGATTGCTTCTTCACTGTTTTGCTGGCTCTTTACTTTGCTTCAGAATAGTTGGTTGATAACTCTATTCAGTTAATTCCATGTATGTGATGGGTAGTTAATGAAGACATAACAATAATTTATTAATAAAAGAAGGATAAATAAATGGACACTAGTTGGGTCGTGGGGTGGTTTTGGATGAGATAGGAATCTGGTTAATTGTGAATTAGTCAGGTTTGAGCTTTGGTCACAGTCTACGCATGTGAATTGGGTTTAATTTTAATTTTACTTTTATTTCATCATTTTGATCACTAATAGCATGTTTTAGGCCGACCACACTTAGGTAGGCAAGCTTTAGGTTTTCTTCCTTTTATTTGAGGTAAGAGATCATCCCTTAGTTCATTCATCCGGGGAACGCCCCGAGGAATTTGTATATATTTATCTAAGGTATGCCCCGAACTATTTGTATTTGGAGGCCAAAGTAGAACTCGTAATATTTGTATTATTATTTTCATTTTTCTTTTATTAGGTGGGGATGACCTCGAGTCTCATGTGTGTTTATTTTTCTTCTTTGTGTTTATTTTTACCTCAATTTGAATGTTTTAAAAGCCAACTAGATCAAGTACGCAATCGTGATCTTCACGGGACTCAGGGAATGCCTAACACTGTAACGACCCGGTCGGTCATTCCGTAGAACCTGTATTATATTTACTGTTATTGACTTATCATAGGTTGGTTATACTGTTTATGATGTGTTAGAGTTGGCAGGCTTGGAATCAGAATGGTTGTAGTGAGAGTTTAGCCATTTAGTCTTTAAAAATAGCCTTATAGTTGGAAAAGTCAACTGAGAGTTGACTTATTGGTAAACGACCTCAGAATATGGATTTTATGGCTCGGATAGCTTCATTAGGTTATTTGGAATTTAGGAGTGTGTTCGGAATATTTTTGTGATGTCCGGTGTAGAATTAGGCTTGAATTGGCCAAAGTTAGTATTTGGTGATTTTCGGTCGGCAGTGGAAAATAGGCTATCGGGTTTGAAATGGAATTCCGGAAGTTGAAACAGGTTCGAAATATCATTTTCGATATGTCTGCAAAATTTCAGGTCAATCGGAGTTGTTTTGGATAGTTTCGGCATCGTTGGTGGATTTTAGAAATTTCAAAGTTCTTAGGCTTGAATCCAATGTGATTTTGGTGTTTTGATGTTAGTTTTGGTGTTCCGAGGGTGAAACTAAGTTTGAATGATCATTTATGATGTGTTGGTATAATTGGTTGGGGTCCCGAGGGGCTCGAGATTGATTTCGGGTGGTTAACGTGCACTTTTTGACTTAGGAAGACTGCTGTTATCTGGTGTTTTCACAGCTGAAATTCATTCATTGCGATCGCTTAGGTAAATGTGAGATCACGTAGGATTAAATTGGGCCAGGGTGAATTTGTTCAATGCGATCACAGAGTATGGATTGCGATTGCGTAGCACTGGAGGTCTGTTCAGTGCGATCGCGTGGGATAAGTCGCGATCGCGTAGAGTTAGACGGAGTGTGTGTGGGGGCTGGTCAGGTGTGCTTCGCGATCGCGTGGGCAGAGTCGCGATCGCGTACGTTCAGGTCCTAAGGAACTGCGATCGCGTGGCATATATTGCGGTCGTAGAGAGTATAATTTGGCAGCTGAGGAGTTATGCTTCGCGATCGCGAAGTGGGTCCTGCGATCGCGATGAGTAAAGGCCTGGACAGTATAAAAATAAACCCTTCGCGACCATTAGACCTTTTAACACCATTTTTGAACGGGAAAAGAGCTTTGAGGCGATTTTGAAGAGAGGAAATCATTGTTCTTCGTTAAGGTAAGTGTTTTGGACCCTAAAACTCGATTATGGGTGATTAAGCAACATAATATCAGTGTTTAATTCATGAAAATCAGTAGAAAAATGTGGAGTTAGGGCTTGAGATTATGAGACCTTTAGGGGTCGATTTGAGGGGCCAAACGAACTCCGGTTTTATCGTTCTTTATATGTACGGACTCGTGAGATGACGAAGAACATTTTGGTATAAAAATTTCTGAGTTCCGAGATGCGGGCCTGGGGGTCGGGTTTTGACTGATTTCGAGTTTTGAGCTAAAATTGGTATTTTTCAATTGGAATTCACTCCTTAAGCATAATTTGATAATAAAGGTCTAATCAATATCGATTTGGAGCGCTCGGGAGTTAATACGAGAGGCAAGCGGGCCGTAGAGTAGCTTTTCGGGCTAGTTTTAGGTAAGTAATATCTTTAAATCTTGTCCTAAGGGTATGAAATCCCGGACTCTGCACCCTTTCACGGGTTTTGGAATGCAAAGGTTGGAACTTTGGGAATATATTCCCTATTTAGGCAACTATTGAGTTGCGAAACCGATTTTTAAAGCCTATGCTTAATAGTATTGATATAATTTGGGTTGTAAGCCATGTTTGGGGCTTAGTGCCGATCTGTTTACCCCTTGGGGTATGTTTTTACTATTTTTCCTCACTTGATATGTTATGATTTTCACTCAGTCTATTCTTGAAAATTGTTTTGACACTCAGAGTATTTTGATACTATTTCTTGAAAATGAAACACTGTTTTTGGGTCGAGAACCCGGTATATTTATGGCCTGAAGGGCATGTTGAGAGTGTCTGACTGCGTGAGGCTGACGGCCATTATTGTGAGGATGTTGTGATATGAGAGAGGCTGTGGGCCAATATTGTGTGTGATTTATGTCGTGATGTGGCTTGTTATAGCGCTTGGGCTGTAGGAGCCCCTCTGGAGTCTGTACACACCCCTAGTGAGCGCAGGTACCTACTGAGTGATGCCCGCGGGGCTGATATTGAGTGATTGTGAGGTTGCATGATGGGCTGATACTGAGTGACTGTGAGGTTTCCTGATGGGTTGATATTGAGTGACTGTGAGGTTGCCTGATGGGATGATACTAAGATTGTTATGAGAAATGATTATGGCCCGAGGGGCAGATTTATGAAAATTTTACTGCGTTTTTTATCACGATTCACTTCGTTTTTCAAACTGATTTTTACTGAGAGTTTTACTGAGATATATTGAAATTATACTTGTTTCAAAGGATTTCTGGAAATTGGTTTTGAACTTATGTATTTGATGAATACTTATGGTGACTTGGTGATTTACTGTTTTTTGTGAATTGATGTATCTGTGCTGTGTGTTTCTTATTTCTCAGAATTTGATTTATTTTCATTACTACTGAGTTGGCGTACTCATCATTACTCCTTGAACCTCTGTGTACAGATCCAGGTATTGATTCTGAGCAGTAGTCGTCCGAGTTCGTTATCAGCAGCTTACGGGATTTCGAGGTAGCTATCCAGCGTCCACAGCTTCTCTATTTCCCTTCCTTATTTAGTATTAATATATTATTATTGCTAGACTTTGTCTATGACAATAGCAGAGTTAGTTTATTTCGTAGATGCTCATGACATGTTGACTCCGGGTCTTGGGGACGGTTGTAGACTGTTAGCTTAATTGATTTGTTTAAAGATTTTGAAATTTATATGCGTATTATGAATCGTTGAAAATAAATTGAGATATTTGAAAAGAAAAATGTGAAAGTTATGAGTGTTGGCTAGCCTAGTTCCACGATAGGCGCCATCATGACCGGTTAGGATTTGGGGTCGTGACAAACACCTTCTCCCCGAGTCAAATGAACCCCCTTACCCTGAATCTCTGGTGCGGACTTAGTTTAGAGTCCAAAGTGTTTTAAATGGAAAAATTATTTTTTTTAAACGGTGACTTGACACACCGAAACCAAAGTCAGGTGGCGACTCTGAGTTAATCATTTAAAACACAATTCTTTTGTCACTTTCAAAATTGGAAAACCCTTTCAGACTTTACAAAATCCTTTTTAATATTTTTAAGAAGTTTTAGCAAAGTTTGTTGAAAAAAGGGGTTTGACACGTGTTAGATTTCAGCTCTGTCCAGTTGGACAAGGATTTGACTTATGAGGAGGAGCCGGTAGCCATTCTAGACTGACATGTTCGTCGATTGAGGTTAAAGAGTTAACCTTCATTTCGAGTGCAATGGAGAGGTCATCCTATTGAGGCAACTACTTGGGAGTCCGAGTGGGACACGCGGAGTAGATATCCACATATTTTCACCAGCTCGGGTACTTTTCTAATTCCGTTCGAGGACGAATGTTTGTTTTAGAGGTGGAGAATGTGATGACCCAAAATGTCATCTTTAAATTTAATAATCATTTATGTGTTCTAAGACCTTGAAAAGCAATAATTATCATTCCTCGACTTGTGTGTGCAATCCGTATAATTTTCCGGAAAGTTTTTATGTGAAAAATTGGATTAAAATGTGAAATATAGCTTTCAAACACATTTGAGTTTACTTCTGTCATTCTGAGAAAACGGACCCGGATCAGTGTTTTGGTGGTTCCAGTAGGTACGTATCGTGATTTAAGACTTGAGTGTATGCCCAGAATCAAATTTGGAGGCCCCTGGCTCAAGTTATAGCCATTTAACGAAAACTAGAAATCTAAATGCTAAATGTTCCAAAGTTTGACCACGGATTTGACTTTATTGATATCGGACTCGGATAGAGATTCCGAAAATTGTAATAGATCCTTTATGTCAATTATGACTTGTGTGCCAAATTTGAAGTCCTTCCGGGTTCATTTGATATAGTTCGACACAAGTTTTGTAAATTGAAAAGTTTGAAACTCATAAGTCTGAATCGAGGTGTGAATTGTAGTTTTGAAATTGATTGAAATGATTTGAAACCCCGAGTAAGACCATATGATGTTTTAGGACTTGTTGATATATTTGGTTGAGGTCCCGAGGTCCTCGGGCGGAGTTCGGATGGTTAACAGAATTTAACTTGGACATTTCAAGAATGTTTCGACGCCGTTTCTTCAAGAATAAGTGGTATCACATTAAGCAAATGAGATCCAAATTCAGTTGATATATTAGATCTGTATTGAAATTTTGGAGCCATAGCAAAACGAATCGTCGAATTCGGACATCCTATGAGAGAGTTATGCACATTTTCGTGACAGAAAAAATAGTTTCCCATCGCCAGCGCCCAGGATAGCGCAGGGCGCTATTCGTGGCACCGGGATTTGTTTTTCTACTGGAATCAGCGCCACAGGCAACGTCTGGCGCCACTTGTGGCGCCCGAAGCGTAAAACTCTATAAAACGAGGGGTTTTGGTCATTTTTGACAAAAAAAAAATAGAGTTGGGGGAGCTCGGTTTGGGTAATTTTCAGAGGGATTTTCACAAATTTGAACGAGGTAAGTGTTCTTTATCCTAAATCATTTATAGATCATGAATCCATACTCATTTATATCATGAATTTATTGAAGAAAAATCATATTTTTATCAAATCTTCCAAAAATAATAATTTAAGATTTGAAAGCCAATCCGATGTCGGAATTCGATAATTTTGTTTGGTTGAACTCGTATCGGAATGGGTGTTCGGATATCGTGAGTTTCGTTGGATTCCGAGATGTGGTCCCCACGGGCAATTTTTGAGTTAAACTTCGGATTTTAATCCGGAAAATTAGTAAATTCATATGGAATTAATTCCTACAATTTGTATTGAGTATATTGAATTGTTTGTAAATAGATTTGAAACTTTTCGGACACGAATTCGCTAGACAAAGGTTTATTGGAATCTTGAATTGGTTGCAAAGCGAGGTAAGTGTTGTGACTAACCTTAGCTTGAGGTATTAGGTATTTTCGTCTATTTGTTACGTGTTTTGTTGTTGAATACGAGGTATAGGTGAGGTGACGAGCACCTATGCGTTGTAGTCGAGTCATAGCATGCGAGTGAAATCCCATTCTTGCAGTTTCTTAGTCTTAAATCTTGTTTTCCATGCTTATTGTTGCTATTGAAATGTTGGGAGAATTGTATCCGGTTCTATCGAGGTTGATAAAATTATGAATATCGATTTAAGGTTAAGATGTTAATTTGTGAAAGTAATCATTGATGAAATATTGATTTCTTTAAGAAACTTCTCTCTATCTGTTGTTATTGATTCTGTGAATTGTGAGGAAGAGTATAAAGCACGAAGGGTGATGCCGTGCATGATTTATTTATATTGTGAGAAAGAGTGTAAATCACGAAGGGTGATGCCGTGCATGATTTATTTATATTGTGAGGAAGAGTGTAAAGCACGAAGGGTGATGTCGTGCACAATTTATTTATATTGTGAGGTTGAGAGTAAAATCACGAAGGGTGATGTCATGCATTTTTATTTATTATTTGGTGATGTTGAGAGTAAAAGCACGAAGGGTGATGCTCTGCAGTTTTCCTTTCTATTTTAATTGCTTAAATTGTTTACTGATTACCGTTTATTTTTGTCTTTTCGTTATTCTCACCCCTTATATTGAAATCCCTTACTGTATGTCCCCTCCCCATTGTGTTCTGTTTTATTTATTTATTTGTTGTTATTTCCCCCCGCATGATTATATTGTTCAGGTTTTATGTGGTGTCATGTCCTAGCCTCGTCATTACTTCGCAAGGTTAGGCTCGACACTTACCAGTACATGGGGTCGGTTGTGATACTGCACTCTGCACTTTCTGTGCAGATCCAGGTATTGGCCCGAGCTGATTTCGAGTTGTACCTGACTTTCGCATGGAGACCCGAGGTAGATCTGCCGACGTACGCAAATTCTTCGAGTCTCTTTCCTATTATTCATTACTTTTTTATTTAGTTCACAAACAGTTATACTTTCTTTCAGCCAAATACTTATAGTACATTATTAGTAGTCCGTGAGTTTGTGACTCCAGACCTTGGGTAGCAAGACATACAATTTTCACATGCGCAGTTTTATTATGCAAGTTTCGTTTCCTTACTTTAATTATTTTGTGTGGAGTTGTAGTAGTTCTCAGTATTGTGTAAGATTATTATGTCGAAAACTTCTTAATGGTTGTTTGCCTAGCAAGTGGAGCGTTAGGCGCCATCATAATCCCGACGGTAAGAATTCGAGTCGTGACACTTTTATCCCTTGCAACCCCATCGATGGGATGTCAATGTGAGTGTTGCACTTTGTTATTCATATTTTACCCCTTTCGTTAGCATATTTTTCATTGAATTTGTGATCAAATTGGTTTTGTCCTTTTTTTGCTTTTCATAATTCTGGTCTCCGTCACTGGATTTGTTGTTGTTATAATTCTGGTCTCGTGTCTTTAATTCTTTCTTCGTCATATCTTATGGAGGAAGAAATAATCCTTCTATTAGAATATGTTCGTATGAGTTTATGATCAAATTAATTATCAGGGATGTTTTCGTTCTCAAAGGTCAAAGCCGAAATGTCCAAACTTATAATGGAGTAATGCTATTCATTGCACCATACTCCTTGGGATGTTTTACTTAAAGTCTTAAAATCAAAGTATATCTAACCAAGGGCATATAATAATTTGGAAATCAAGTGACCCACAATGATATCTTAATTAGCGGCAAGTGATCCATATATTGATACGACTGTTCTAAATACCTACTCGAAATCGAGCTTTATAGCATATGGCGCACATTCTGCTCACAATCTTCAGATATTTCTTAATAAATGTTTACACGGTTAAAAATATTAACATCTTTGCATGTGATTATTTGAAAAAATGAACCTTATTTATTTAGGTTTTCGTACGTGTTTGGTTAGTTTTGATAAATATATAATTAATAGCTAGAAATTAATAAGTTGAAACTTATTTGTAACTTTCTGTAAGATTCCCAAAATATTTCTGATAATGAGTTCTCCTTATATGGGCCTTGACTGGCGCGGCCCGGATTAGACGAATCCCAATGCGAGTATCATACGAGTTATCTCCTATAGTAAAAGTTGATATTTTATTTATTTTAAATAAATATTCTGTTAAAAAATTATATTATATAACTACTTTTGATTTCTATAGCCAAATATCTATTTATGGCCACCTCCTACTCTTAAGCCATAAAATACGCCTTGTATTATTTTTCTCTCTCATTCTTTCAGATTTTTATTCACCCTCTCTCTCAACTCTCATCCTTCTCCATGAATACAACCACGATTCACCCAACACAAATCAAAACCACGATTACGTGCACCGAATAAGCTGCAGATGATTTTGGAGCCTAGATATCGAGGCAAACAATTAAAGTTGGATCTTTGTGAAGATCGTCTCTTTGTAGTTCCAAGGGGAACAAATTAATTAGTTGGAATACATTTTTTGGGCTGGTTTAATCTTCCGTAAAACTCACCGATCTGGATATCTACTTTATGTACTAGCTTAACCAAACCGTTTGACCCAACATAGTGTGTATTATTATTGGCTAGTAAAAATATAAAGAACAATATTGATCTGTAAATCCAAATATATTATTGAGAACTTTATATAAATCTTCGTCTTTCTCTTCTCGTCGCCGTTCTAGGGTTCTGCTCAATCCGGTAGAGTCCGCCGTGTTCTCTGACAATATTGATAGTTCATGTATTTCAATGTATCTCGTTGTACTTCCATGTATTTCATTGTATTCATTGTCTTTTTTTTTAATTGTATTTCAATGTATTTAGTTGTATTTCATGTATTTCATTGTATTCATTGTCTTTTTTTCATTGTATTTCAATGTATCCCGTTGTATTCTATGTATTTCATTGTATTCACTGTCTCGCTATATTTCATGAATGTATTCATATATTTTTTTTAATTAATATAATTTATGTATTCAATGTATTATACAATTTCTCTGAAGATTACTATGTTTTTGGGGTGTTTTTCGGTTGAGAATCTTTTTTTTATAACTGAAAATACAAAATTTGTGTGTTATAATTGAGTTTGTTGAGTTATATTAGGGGTCTATTATGTTAATTGATTCACTTTCCGTTTAAAAACAGTGTAATCCCTTGTTTCATGCCGTGAATACAGTCAAATACAGCCGAATACAATAATTTGTCCAACTGTAATTCCATGTTTCACGCCATGAATACAGTCGAATACAAAAGTTTGTCTAGCTGTAATCCCCTGTTTCACGCCTAGAAATGCTACTGTATTCATGAATACAATAGCTTAAATACATCGAATACGCTCTAAAAAACCTGAAAACATAATTATAAGAAGAATATAGTAAATGGTAGCTAGAACTAGCTAATAACCGCTAAACAATAGTGGTTTGTGAAAATTTCTCAAAATATATTAGTTCTTCGTACTTTTCTCCCACTTAAGTTATCTTTTTATTACCATTTTTACTGGAGACTAGATTCGCAACCTTTTAATTCTATATAATTTGCTTAATACAATGATTATTTCATATCTTGTTCATTTTCAAATTGAATGTCTTGTTTCTACCTTTGTGTAATTAAGAAGATTTTTGGAAGATATAGAGCTCCATTTAATTCTATCATGCCACGATCTGGACCTCACATGATCCGAATTGGAAGATGTCTTTTAGAATATTCTCCATTTATTTGCTTGCTTAAATTTTTCCAAAGATCATGATAGATTTGAACTTGCACGTTTAATCCTTTTTGTAATGAGTCTCCTTTAAATTCTAATTTAATTCAAAAAATACTTTTGCTTGGAATTTTTTTTTTACGTTAAAATAATTTAGCCGTTACTTTGGTTCCGAACCCATTTTTGAAAGTTATAGAGCTCCTCGAAAAAAAAATCACAAATTGGCATCCTATAACAACACATAACAGGAATTGACAATTTTTTTAGCTTTACATTAGGTTTAGCAAAGATAGCCCCAACCAATTGGCATTATATAGCCAAATCCTTTTAAAAAAACTACTCTCTTATATATTTTTTCTAAAAAATATTACTCGCTTATTTTGGCTTCCCTCTCCCTTTCTCTCCTTGTATTTCTTCTTCTATCTCTTGTCTTTCGGTCTCATAGTTAGAAAAAAATCTTTCAAATCATACAAAAAAATCAGTGGGATGAAAAGGTAAGGTTGATCTCACATCAGAGAAAATCATAAGCAAAAACTAAGATTGAAAAAATATATTTCAAGTTTGTTTTTCTTATCTCTTCTTCTTTTTGGTTGGATTGAACGAGTCAGTGTGATTGAAATTGGTTGAAAATACCTAAACGACCCTATATACAAAATTTGAGCAAGATAAGAAGTGAATTACACTGGTTTCAGGTAAAAAAATCAGACCTAAAAATCCAACTGCGACATGTGTATATCACGTTGTATATCGTGTACATTGGTGTATATCCATACATGTTTTTAAGGACATCTGTGTATATCAGTTTGTATATCGTATATACAACACAAATTTTTTATGGACGCCCGTGTATATTACATTGTATATATAACGCAAATTTTCATGGAGATACACAACTACACATGATATACATGAGATATCATTGATGTACATAGAGATATAGACGGAATACAATAGGGGATACACGTGTGGGGTCGTCTTGAACTTGAGTTTTCAATCTAAAAATGTGTTATACAAAAATAAAATTTTAATATATTTCATCGATATACACATTATTAATATGTTATACACGATGATATACAAATAATATATCTAATTCTCATTTTGTATATCAATAGCAAATATATTAGTGTATATCCACAAGAAACTATATGTTATACACTGAAATATACAAAGAAAAAAATATACTATCTTTTATTTACATTTTGATATACAAAAAAAAGTTATATACATTTTGATATATACTAAGAATAAAATAAACTTATAATATATATTTGGTATATATTTTGATGTATTACACAGTGTGATATATAAATAATATAATTATTTTCGTTATGATATACATTGATATAGAGATAAAAATAAATTTTAAATAATTTTATTTATCATTTTATATTTGAGATAATAAAGAAGGAAATAAAATTCTAATATATATTTTTACATATTAAAACGAAGAAAAATAAAGTTGTGATATACATATTATTATTGTGATATATATTTATGGGCTACTTGATGTTATATATTTATAACAAGGACTATTTTCTACAAATTATGTGAGTACATTATCACACCATCAAAACTCCAAAAAAATTCTTGGGTCAAGTAGATATATGTTTAATGATATGGGCCTTGGGCACTTGACCTATAGTGTATATTATGCTATTGAAGCTATCAATATATGTAAGTTCGAAACATTTTCCCCAACAATTTTCTGTTTTTTAGATAGTTCAATGACAATTCACCTGCTTTAGAGCCTACGCTGAAAATTTGAACCGAACAATTCACATTCAAGAGCGCTGACTAATTCTTAAATAACAGCTCTTTAGAGTGACTATTCGGTGTCATTTCTATAGCGCAAGTGCAAGGTCTAAGATTTTTTAAGTTGGCCCAAATAAAGGTCCTTCGGCTCTCGGCTTTTCCAACTCAACAAATTAAACGTAAAAATTTCACGGGGCATTTTATTTGGTCGTCCCCATTTAATCTATATCCATTTTTTAAATTTTTTTTAACTTGTACTCATTTTTTAAACAACTTCAGACCTCTTTCTCCTCCGTTTTCTTCTTCTCCTTCTCCTTCTCCTCCTCCTTCTTCTTTTTTAGGTGATAATGATTTTATATGATTGTTGTTAATATATTTTAATGTACTTTATGATGTTTTACAATGGTGAGTTGTTATGACGCTTTATTGTTTAGTATTTCTTAGGGTTTCTTCTTCTTAATTGCAAAATGGGTTCATTAGATTTATTGTTGTTTTGACAAATTGATGATTGGGGTTTGTTCCTGATGATATTTGGAGGTTATGTTTCAAATTTGAGCTCATTTGGAGTAGATTTAGGTATTAAATCGTATATTGGATTGTTGTAATTCGAAGAACAAATTTCTATTTCTAGGTAATTTTTACTTTAGACTTATTGGCCTTAAGTGAATGAAAACCTTTGTTGCACTTCAGACTTTTTGGCCTTAAGTGCATCTGAAGTGCAATTTTTCACTTCAAACTTATTGGCCTTAAGTGCATCTGAAGTGCAAATTTTCACTTCAGACTTATTAACCTTAAGTAAATGAAAATGTTTGTTGCATTTCAGACTTTTTGGCCTTAAGTGCATCTGAAGTGCAATTTTTCACTTCAGACTTATTAGCCTTAAGTGGATGAAACCATTGGTTACACTTCAAACCTATTTGGCCTTAAGTGCATTTGAAGTGCAATTTTTTCACTTCAGGCATTTTTTCTTTTAACTTCAGACTCGACAAGCTGAAGTTGATCATAAAGTGAGCACGCTTACAAACATTTTTGCAAAATGGGTATAGGTTCAATTGTGACCCCAAAAACCGGGTATAGATGCAAAAGCCCCAAATTAAATGATAGAGGAACTTAGGAAGAAGATAAAAGAGGAATTTTCAGAAACCACTATTGATTAGTGGTTATTAATTTTTTATAGCTACCATATACATAATTACTTCCTATAGCTACTATTCAGTTGTTATGGTAGTGTATTCACGTTGCTGTATTCATGAATACAATAGCAAAAAATGCCTAAAAATCAGGGTAGTCCAGCTGCCCACACATCTGTTCACATGTTTTCGCGCCATGTATTCATGAATACAACATCAAAAACGCCTAAAATCAGGGCAGTCCAGTTGTACGCGCATGTATTCACATGTATTCGCGCTACTGTATTCATGAATACATCAGTAAAAATTGCCTGAAATCAAGGTTGTCCAACTGTACGCACATGTGTTTACATGTATTCGCGTCATGTATTCTTGAATACAGCAACACAAAGCGCCTAAAATCAGGGCAGTCCAGATGTACGCACATGTATTCATATGCATTCGCGCTGCTGTATTCATGAATACAACAGTAAAAAGCGCCTAGAATCCGGGAAGTCTAGTTGTATGCGCATATATTCACATGTATTCGCGCCATGTATTGTCCAGCTATTTAAGAGAGAGAAAAAACATGAATAGCGTATTTCATGCCTTATTTCATATCTCAATGATAGTATATACGATAAAACTTATTTTGCTATAAAATATAAAAGATAGCTATAAAAAATTAATATTTTAAAAAGTATATACCATTGCTATAGGAGGTAAAATATCAAACAAAAATAAAGTCATAGATAGAGATGAAGAAAGTCTACGTAAGGGGATGCCCTTTCTTTTTCGTTTTCTAATTATTGCTTGCTGGCTTGGAAAATAGGTAGAAAAATAAGGAGGTGGAATTTGACAGATATGAGTAGAATAATATAGGGGGAAAAACAATATCTATATGTATAACTATCTATCTATATTTATATCTATATCTATTTATACTATATTAAAAGCACGAAGGTCCTTAGCGAAATATCGTTCACTTTTTTTGCTCTTTAAAAATAGATTTCACACTAAACAAAATAGTTATTTAATTATTTTTCTAATATTTAGGATTTAAAACAAACTAAAATTTTCTGTTATATATCTTTCCTTATTAAAATTATGTAGGAAATCTTGTTTAGTACTTTAGAATTAATTAAAAGTTCCCTTATATAAATCTTTTTCTTATCTAAAGCTATTTCCCTTTAATTTGATCCTGACACGTTTTCAAATTTTCAAACTGAATCATTACGAGAGCTCTATTTTCAAGCTTCTATGTTTTATTAATTATATATAATATTTCTTAAATTCATATTATACATAAATAAGTTTAAAATAAATATATAAATCGTAATCATGTAAAACTAATAAGAACTCCCACTTTCCTCTGAATACCTGTAAATCTGAATAATTAAAGCTAATATAAATCTTTCCTTATTTAAATTATTTTACAAATCATAAAATATAAGATATTAAAAATGAAATAAAATATTGCATTATATAAACTCTTCGTAATTAAACTATATCACACAATTCTAATTAACTTCATAATACTTTTCCTAATAAAGAATTTTGAAATGGGAGTGTTAATGCTATATTTAATTGCACCCGTAAGTTTTCCTCACTATTTAACCATGAATCATTATTTTACATAGCATATGTATGAATAATTAGTATGAATCCGCTAGCAACGATATGTTTGCAGATCTTCAAATTCATGTTTGGAGGAAGTGATATTTTTTTATATTTTTTTCTCGCGTAATATACGAGTTTCAAGTTATTTGAACTTTGATATAATTAGTACAAAAATTACCAAGAATATGTTCAGCAACTGCACAAATCCATCAGGTAAATTAATAAACCAAGAATATTCAAGCATATTTGATTATAAGAACAAAAATTTAATTAAATATTTACTACATACATATTTACAAATATTTGTTCGAAGTTAGAATATATTATAAATGTTAATATTATTTTAGGGAGCACTAAGCATATGGCTACATAGACGGATTGCGCTATGAAAATATAAATTTTTGTATACCTAACTTACATCATGAAATAGCTAGCTAGAAAGCTATCAAATAACCTAATTAGATTTAATTATCTACAGAAATAAAATTTAATAAATTTAATTACCAAAGTAGAATTCTGAATTGTTTCAACTTCTTGTATGAATTATCCAACTTTCATTGTTTTCATTAATTAAGACTGCGAGCCATCGGTTTCTTTGGCTTCAGAATCGAATCAAGACTGAAAATAGAAGAGAGAACCATTGGAATTGATTCATACTCTTAAACATGATTAATATTTATTATTCTTGAATTATAATTATTTTATGATTTTTTATTTTATAACACAAATACCTCTATTGAATATTTATGTTATTTTTCATGAGTTTGTTCTCATTAGTATGGGTACACGCGCAACGCGTGTACACTAAGACTAGTTTATTATAAAAATACGAATATTTTTACACTAAATGTTGAACGACTAAAATATCCTTGAAATATTAATCGTCTTTTATGCCCCTTAAAGGTTAATTTAGTCTTACATTATTAATGTACAAAAAGGTAAATTTCGTTCTTAAGGAATTAGAATTAGAGTGAGTTTGGTAAAAATAAATTCTTGTTGAACTTACTCACTTGAACATCTTTTGTTTTCCGTCTTAATCACTCTTCCATTCAATAAAATAAATTAATATATTCTTTATTCACGTCGGGGATTAAAGTAAACGTAATATATTATTAGTAAAAATTATTAAACTAGAGTTAGCTTAAAGCTTAAAACGAACCAAATAAAAATTCAATAGGATACAACAATTTCACACAAACAACAATGGAAGATCTACAGCTATCCAACAAGGTCTCTAATAGCTTGATCATTGCCTTTCATAAATACAGGCTGTTTAATCTACATAATTTTACCCTAATCTCAACTTTGGATGAACGACGAGCGGGCAACTAACTTTTTGGTTAAATCATATATTCCTTCTTGTGAATCTATTCATTCTTCGCTAGAAGCATGTAGATAATTAATACTTTAATTTTAATTTTAATGCATTTATACTAAAGAAAAGAAAGAAAAGATAGTGGTGATCAATTAACTATATGTAAATATGGATGGTAAAACGTCTAGATAAATTATAAGACTAATATTTTTTATATATTCAAAGACAAAAAAAATCTTTCCTTTATATCCTAAAAAGACATAACATGAAGCTAAGTTCTTTTGTTCAATAAGTCATGGATCTTCTCATATTCTCGTAAGTCTATGTTGTCTATTTTTCCATATAAATAACTAAAGAAGTAATACGGATAAAAAAAATGAATTATCCAAAAGTACTACGTAGTGTCTTTTGATATCATAAGTTGCGTGAGATTAACACTTTTTTGGTGACAAATTAATTCACATCTTTGACGCTAATTATTAAGCATGCATATTGTTATACGTGCGAGGCGCGTACATAAAGACTAGTTATATTAAAAATATGAATGATTTTAGTTAAATATCGTTTACCATTTTTTACTCTTTAAAAATTGATTTTACATTGGGCAAAATAGTCATTTAGTTATTTCTCTAATATTTAGGACAAGAGTTATATAAATATTTTCCTAACTCAGATCGTGATGACGCCCAACACCGGAGTCAGGCAAGCCAACGCTTAAATTTATAGTGAATTTCCTTTATTTGACAAAACGTTCCAATACTTGCTACACTTAAGATTTGTAACATTAAGTAAAAATAGTTAAATTAACCAACTTAAGCAATATTAACCATAAAAAATCCTGAACCGACACACACACACACGCATATATATATAGTCCCAAAATACGAAAGGTCTACTACGTGTGTGCCAGGAACTAGTGTCACAAGTCCTACGGGCATACTAACGGAATATACAAAAGATATAACATAATTGCCCCACTGTCTGGAAGAAATAGACGGGAAATAACAAAAGGAACTCCATGGTGCTGCCGAGGATCGTCAGGAGAAGCAGCTCACCATGAAGTCAGGTCCAATCTCTACTCAGAATCGAGCTCCGGTCTGATAACCAGATGCACCAGCCTCGGGACCTATACAATTAAGTACAGAAGCGTAGCATGAGTACATAAATAAATATGTACCTAGTGAGTATCCCGTCTAATCTCGAAAAAGTAGTGACGAGAGGTCGACTTGACATTCACTAGGGTCCAACATTATAAATTAACAAAGTATGAGAACAACAATAGGCATATGAGGATAATAAAGTCAGTAACATTAAAGGTAACTGCAATTCAAGTAAATGCTGGAAGTAGATAAACAATTACCACTTCATTTCCCCCCGAATATCCGTCATTTCAATATCCATGAAATCTTTAACAATTTAGCATGCGCATACGGGATAAGGACAACCGGCCTGAGCCATCATAATAATCATATCTGTGCACTGCCGAGGGTCGAACAACCCGAACCATAAAGTATCTTTCAATCAGTCGTGGCGTACGGCCCGCTCCCATGAGAGTGGGGGAAATAACACTCTGTTCGCGGAGTGTAAATTGCGAAGCGGTCACATGCACACACAATATTCTTCATAAATTACCATCCCGTGAACAATTCCTTTAAACTATCAAATTCCATGATCTCAGGAAACAAGCTACATATAACATGAATTCATGAAGCATATAGTTCGTTTCGAGGAAAAACACAAGGCATGATGTGGGCCTAACTACTCGGACATAACAATAATTTCCGCTATGCACGGACTCTCGTCACTTTGTACGTACGTAGCCCCCACAAACATTAACACATAGCATTTAGATCACCTATGGGGACAATTCCCTCTTACAAGGTTAGAAAGGAGACTCACATCGTGTCGAACCTACTTTTCGGGTCAAGAATGCGCCCGAAACTCCAAACTCGTCTCCCAAGGACTCGAAACTAGCCACAGGTTACTTAGTTATATCAATAAATGCTAAATGAATCAGTTCTAATGCATGGAAGTGAGTATTCTCAAAATTTTTCCAAAAAGTCAAAAATCGAACCCGGTCCAGCTCGGTCCAAACCCGAAGTTCGGACCAAAACCCGATTACCCATTCGGCCCCGAGCCTAGATATATAAATGGTTATGAAATCCGACCTCAATTTGAGGTCTAAATCCCCAAATTTCATTATCCTTAGGTTTTATCCAAAATTCCCAATTTCACCATGAAAACCCTATATTCTAGGATGAAATCTTGTAAAAAGAAAATAATGAGTGAAGAAAATAAGTTAGAAATCACTTACAAACGTTTTGGAGAAGAAGGAGTGCTTGGAAAAATCGCCTCTTATGATTTGGGGTCTTGAAAATGAATAAAATACTGAAAATCCCGCTTATTTATACCCCTCTCAGGCTCCCCACCGCGGACCGCGCTAAACGGCCGCGGACCGCGAAGGCCTATCCACCGCGGACCGCACTAAGGGGACCACGAACCGCGAAGGCCCTTCCACTGCGGACCACGCCAGGAGGACTCCCACCGCGGGCCGTGAAAAGGGACCGCGGACCGCACCGGCGAGTTCAGAGATTTGAAATTCTCTGAACCTGCAACATCTGTGATCTATGCCTAAAAGTGCACACAACCTCGAAAACATCCTACGGACTTATTCGTATAATCAGATCACCAAAATAACATAGTAAACATCAAATTAAACCTCAAAATTAATGAAATTTCTCACAACTTCTTTAAACCTTAACTGTTGCATTATAGGTTCGAATCACGTCAAACGAATTCCGTTTCTTACCAAAATTCACAAACATAACAAATTAAATATATAAGACATGTACCGGGCTCCAGAACCATAATACGAGCCCGATACCACAGAGAGTAATTTGCATATTCACTAGGTCTCCTCATGGATTGTTGGACGTTGAATATCACTTCTTCATTGTTCAACCTCATTTTTAACTCCCCAGTTTAACAATCGATCAGTGCTCTACCAGTGGCTAAAAATAGCCTTCCCAAAATGATAGGAATCTCCTCGTCCACCTGAAAGTCCAGAATAACAAAGTCTGCGGGGAATACAAATTTCCCCACTTGCACTAGCACATCATCAAGAATCCTTGTTGGCCTTTTAACCGTGCGATCGGCCAATTGCAAAAGCATAGAAGTCGTCCTAGCTCTGCTAATGCCCAACTTTGTGTATATTGCCAAAGGCATCAAATTAATGCTGGCTCCCAAGTCGCATAGTGCCTTTGCGAAAGCATAACTCCCAATGGTACACGGGATAGTGAAGCTACCTGGATCAGACATCTTTTGAGCCATGGGTCTCGTCACTACTGCACTGCACGTCTGTGTCAGAGTTATTGTGGACAGGTCCTGGAAGTCAAATTTATGTGACATCAGGTCTTTCATCATCTTAGCATAGCATGGCATTTCCCTCAGAGCATCCATCAGGGGAATGTTTAATTGAATTTGATGAAGCATCTCCATGAATTTCATGTATTGTTCTTCCTTCTTTTGCTTTGCCAATCTCTGAGGAAATGGTGCATGCATCACCTTTTGACCACTGCTAGTTGGTTGTTCTTTGTTGGAATTTTATGGCATAAGAGGGACTACTTGTTATGCAACCTGCTCACCTTTATCTACATGTGCCTGTTCAACCACCACTTCTGTAAGTTCTGCTGGTTCATCTACCACAATTGGAAATGGAATAGCTGGAGCAGTTTCTCTGCTGGTTTGAGCAATTTCTTGCTCCCTATCTAAATCTCTCTCATTTTGGAGACTGACTGCCATTAGCTGATTCAGGTTCTGCTCTTTTGGGTTGATGTTTGTGTCAGCAGGCAGTGCTCCCTGAGGACAGTTATTTAAGGCCATGGACAGTTGCCCCAGTTGAGTTTCAATCCCTTTTATTGCTGAATCATGTGCTGCCAGCTTTTCCTGCATCTTCCCATTCGTGCCAATGAGCTGCTGCAACATACCCTTAATCTCCACCATGTTGTTGTCTTGCTGCTGATGAGGTAGTTGATATGTCAACTATTGTTGGTGTTGCTGCTTCTGGTAGACTTGTTGTCTCTGATATGGAACTACTTGGCCTTGGGGCCGCATACCTCCAGGTTGTGGCATGTTAGGTCTGTATTGATGGTTAGCTGCTTGTCTCCACTGTTGTCCTCCTTGCCTTTGACACCCAAAGTTGTTAACATAGTTCATATCTTCTCTGGGTCCCTGGTTGTCACCTTCTCCACTCCATGAGCACACATAATATTGATTGATGCAAGGGGTGCATAATCCTCCATTTGTAGTATCTACGATATGCAACTGCTTTGTACCCATCTCATCAATCTTCTTAGTCAGTATACTCATCTAAGTCATGAGTGTGGCTATGTTCTCTGCATGGGAATTATTCGGGTCAAGAGGCACTGAATGCACTATTGGTGTCAAAGGTGTACCTCTCATCATCCGCCCTGAATTCTGGGCCATCTTATCAAAAAGGATTTTGCACTCAATGAACGTCTTGCTAAAAAAAGCACCTCCAGCTGAAGCGTCGACATTTGCTTTTAAGTTATCTGCTAATCCCATGTAAAATCTCTGGCCGAGCATCTGATATGGAATACCATGGTGAGGACACCTCACCAAAATCTCCTTGAACCTTTCCCACGTTTCCTGCAGGGTCCCAGTGGGAATCTGCTTGTACTGTAATATTTTATCAATCTGTATGGAAGTCTTGTTGGGGGGTAGAACTTGTTCAAGAACTGTTTGACTAATTCCTCCCATGTGGCTATGGAATTGATTGGGAGTGAATTTAGCCAAGTGTAAGCTTCCCCAGTCATAGAGAACGGGAACAATAGCAGCTTGATGGCCTCCGGGATCACATTTGGCTGCCTTTGGGTCACACAAACTGACAGAAATTTTTTCAAATGTTGTTGAGGGTCTTCAATGTGTGACCTAGAGAACAATCCCTTATTCTGCAAAAGATGCAACATGTTGATAGTAATTTGGAATGTCTCCGCTTGTATTTGGGGCACATCGATGGTCGTGGCCAGGTTGTCAGCTGTAGGCTGTGCCCAGTCATAGAGTGCTGCTTCTGGCACAAGAGGTGCCACTGGTACGTCGCCTGGCGCACGAGGTGCACCTTCTCCATCGCCGAGTACAAGAGGTACTCGGTTATTTTCGTTGTTGAGTTCCAAGTTTCCCATTGCAGTTTGCTGTAATTGTCTGTCCTTCTTGTTAGCCCGGTTTAGTGCCCGGAATATTTTCTCGGGGTCTGAGAGTCCTTCAAGAAGTTCACCAGTCCTCGAAGAGTTTCTAGGCATACACCTGGATCACACAAGAAGTTAAACGTGAGAATTTCAATGTAGAAGTGTTTAGCACCGCATAAGATTTGAGCTTAACTATTTTTTTTTTTGCAATACTTCTATGTTGTAATAAATAACACCGTTAGTTCCCCGACAACGGCGCCAAAATTTGATCACGCCCAACTATGCCTTATAAAAGATAAAGTGGTCGCTGCAAATATAATCCGGTTTAAGTCCGGAGTCGAATCCTCAGGGAACTAACCTATCTATTACAACTTTCAGCGATGCTATTAAAAGTTCAGACAAATTCCGGATACACTAATTTTTCACAATACTTGTTGGGATTTACTATCTAAAGGAACGGATAATCAAAACTACAATATTTAACAATAAAGATACTCAATGGTAGAAAGATCTAGGGCAGTGATTTCCCCTATTGCTAGACTAATTCTGACTCTTTTGATATAATCTCACCGTGTCACTCTAAGAGGATTATGAGCTATGGGTTACTGCAATTATCTCTCGATCAACTACAGTAATTTACTAGAGCATTCTCTCAAACTACTCTAGCTGACAATTGTTACAGCTCTAATTTATCCCAACAAAGTTTCGTTATTTCTAACCTCGCTTTTAAATTCAAGTAATGAATCTCTTCAATTACCCAAAAGTGGTGTTGTTCAATCAACAATCTAACTTAGTATTCTTTCTCAAGCAATACAAAGCAATTAGACACGATTAATCAAGGGCTCATTCAGTTAATCACCATACACAACGTAGTTGAACAATCTTAGATAAAACCCGGATTGATTATAACAATAATGAGTCAAAATCTCATCTAACAATTGGTTCCATCAACCCTAAATGAGTTGTTTAGCTACTTATACTCAAACCCAATAAAAACTCAAAGGAAAGCTTAATTCTCAAAATAAAGATAAAAGAAGAGAATAAAAAAACTCTAATTGTAGCTTGTCTCCTCACACTTGTTCTTGCCTCCTAATTGAGTCTAAAAAAAAGCTTAGTCTTTCTTGGACAAGTTTATAAGGTTTTAAGTTCTCGTGTGTTCGCTATCTAACTTTTAGTCATTTTATTACTTGATGATTGTGTATACTTGCGTATTCGTTTGACCGCAACAAGCTATTAATTATTACTATTTCAAAGTCTTCAATTTTTGTGTATGGCATGATGATATCCGGCATCTTAATTTCTGCATGTGACTAGACTTTTTCGTCGTCACATCAACACATATATAATATGTTCACTTTAACACTCAACCTAGAGCTAGCAATCACTGAATATATGTAACATCATACAATATGATATGAAGTTGAACTATACTTCAATAAATGCTTCAATATATAGGAGTAACCCGAAATAGAAACCCCTATGTATCAAGTACTTATAGCTGTTGATATTTTTTTGTTTCACGCTCTCGATATTTGATACTCATATTGAATTCTCAATTAATTTAGATTTGCATTCGCGTAAGATCTATTAAGGAAAACGCTTACTACCACAACTCTTTTAGTTTCAAACTCAATATGTCTAATTGAAGATGAAGGAATCTTGTCCATCCCTTTATAATTCTTGGAGTACATATTACTAGAAATTCGGCAAAAACCGATCAAGATCGAACGAGTCGGTCAAAAAATCGGCAAAAAGACCGACCAAAGTTGGTCGGTTTTTTCAAAATCTTTTATTTATTTATTTATTTATTTTTTTACGAAATCGACCAACTTTGATCGGTTTTCTTTGGCGCAAAAATGCGGGAAACTACTTTTAAGTCCCCGAAATTTATTTTTTAAGAAACCGACCAACTTTGGTCGGTTTTTCAATTAAAATAAATATTAAAAAAATCGACCAAAATTGGTCGGTTAATTCGGCCGGTCAATTAAAAAAACCGACCAAAGTTTTCATGCGAAAATACAATTAAAGAGTATAAATCAAATAAAAGACAATGTTAAAACAAAATGCACCAATGGTCTAGTGGTAGAATATCCTGCCACAGCACAGACCCCGATTTGATTCTCAGATGGTGAATCTTTTGATTACATAATTAAAATACCGACCAACTTTGGTTGGATTTTTTTGCAATATTTTTTTTTTGAATTATATTGACCGACCAACGTTGGTCGGTAGTTTCCGTTCAACTTTGATCGGTATGCCTTTCCGACCGTCAAAATATACCACTCACACGTAAATGATCGCGTGTTGGTCGATAATTGGCCATAACCGATCAACTTTGATCGGTTTTTGGCGGATTTCTACAATTGTTGATATCACATATGTATAATGTCAGCCTTATCTACTATATTCCTTCATAAATGCCAAGGCCAAGTCATTTTGATTTGAATTTAAGGTGACCTGATGCTGACTACTTATGATCCATTTACATGTATAGGCTTCACATCATTTTTCTATTGCTATTATATCCTGAGAACAAAGTATCCAAGGCGAGAGATATTATTATCGTATATCCTTTTGATTACTTGTTTAGATTTGCTAATGTAAAGATTTAAAATATAGTTTGTGGTTATAACTTTAATTTACTCTATACCACTTAATTTCAAGTTTAAATCTCACCATAGAATTTCTCATATTAGTCTGGTATTTTTGTAGCTTCTTATCTGCAAATTCGTCTACTATATGTTGTTTCTCTCGCTCTGATTATTTTATCACCTATTGCAATTGTAGTCTTCAATCACTAAAAGTATCATCAGTTTTACCTTGAGAGTAAAGTATCTTGGGCGAGAGGATGGTTATATTCGTCAACGTAAAGATGTAAATATAAACCTAGTTGTTACAATTTTACTCTAATTCCACTTAGTTATAAGGTTCAAATATTTTCCATCTTCTTCCCCCAAATTCACCATCCCACATCTCGAAAAAGAAGTTTCTCCCTTTATTTCATTTTATATAAGATCATTTGACTAGACATACGCCAGAGGGTAAAATGAGAAATTTAAATTCAAAAGAAGAATTTGAATTTATGGTCCAAAAATACGTTCTGATATTTCTGTGGCCATTGCGTCTTAAATGCTAGAGGGTAAACTGAAAATTTTAAATTAAAAAGATTCATACAAAAGTATGTCATTCTTCTCCGAACGAACTAACGAAAAGAGCCACACATGAAATAAATATATTAAGTATGATTAGTATATGTTCAAACAATCACACTATTTTTAATTGAACTCCTTTGACTTCGTCATGTACTTAATTCTTTATATTTTGATGAAACTTTGATTCAACGACCACTCAAACTTCATCCTAATGGTAGATAGTAGTGATAATTGTCTTATAAAGACTCACTTTTGTTATAACTTCGGTGTATTCCCTTGACGTGTTAAGGGTCGTTTGGTTTGAATACGGCTTAAGCCGGTATAAGTTATGCTGAGATTAGTTATCCAATATTATTTTTTATCCACTATTTGGTATGTTATATTAAAAATGACAATTGCATAATATCTAAGAAGAAGGTATAAAACCCGACATTAGTCACCCCAACCTCTACAAGGTATAAGTTATCCCGGTACTAATTTTAATCTCGGGATAACTTATACCAGGTTTGCTAACCAAATAAAGTATTAAGGTGATATTAAATTTTTATACCAGCATTATATCTCCTTATACCTCATACCAAACAGCCCCTTAAAGCACTATTGTGACTTTCCAAAAGAAGAAAGGCTAGTAGTAATAAAGAAAGTGAAGGGAAAAGGACAATGTAGCATCCATTGTGTAGTATATATGTCTCCACTTCTCTCTGTGTTTTCAGCGTAATTTCTGGGCTATCTTCTGATCAAATATTTCAGAGATTTCAGGTTCTCATAAATAGGGCACATATCACTAAAGTTTAGGGCCTAAGATAGGGTTTTTGATGTTACTATGTTAGTGACAAACGTATATGTACCTATCCATTGAGGTTGGCCTAACTTTTACTTTCATCTCTTCTTCTGACTTTTCTATATCATTGGCAGTATTCCAATACGTCAATCTCACATGAAATCAATGAGGACTCAATCTACAGCTTTGAGGTTTTTCTTTTTTCATTTTTTTCTTAAAAAGAATTACTTTCTCCGTTTCAGCCTATCTCACATAGTTTGAGGCAGTTTGGAATTTAAAAAAATAAAATAAAGATATTTGAAACTTATAGACTTATACGTAGTATTAAAACATACGATAACATTTGTATGGTTATAAATTTTTTGAATGTGATATGAAATATGACGTAATATGTGTAACTACAAAAGCACATGGGGAGCCCAAATTAAATCGCTAATTTCCTGATTAGAAGAGTGTCTTTTCTTTGAACAGATTAATTCAAGAAGTGTGTCATATAAACGGAAACGCAACGTAGAAGAAGCATTTAGAAAGCTTGTTGGGACAGTTGTTTCAAACAGCTCACCAGGATTCTTTTAGTTTGTATATTTCTCGTTGTCGAAGCATTGAAAATAATCATATTATTTCAACTTTCGATTGGTGTGGCTTTAATCATGTGATGATAGATAGATGGGGTAAAGTGAATCCATCTAATTATTTGATTTTATTGGCCCATTAATGTCCCCTCTGGACAAAGAATCTTGCACGAGATCTCATTAGAAACTTTACAATGCTAAGGAAGATACATTAGTTTCTCCGAAGTTTAACGGTTCAATTATTGCACCTAGGGATGCATATGGACTGGTTCGGTTTTAGCAAAACCAAACCAATTATATCGGTTTGGATTATTTTGATTTTGTCGGGTTTTTTGAATTTTCGGATTTTTTGTCACACGAATAATTTTCAATCCTACTTTGTTACAGTTATAGATAAAATTTTGATTAAGTGAATATATATTTAATAAAAATTTAAAAACTTGACAAACATATAATCGATTAAAATATTCTTATGGGATGATTTTCGTAATAATACATAATAGTTATTTTATTAGTTGTCTAACTATAATTTTCGTTAATGTACGCTTTCAAGGTTAATCGAATTTAATAATCAAACATACAAATCAAGATGATACCTTAATAATGATATATTCTATTTATTTTTAAATTATCGAAATACCATTTCAAATTTGATAAAGATATAAGAAATTTTGGCACGTGAATATGGAAGAGCAAAGACATGATTGACGCGTTTCAGTAACACTTGATAAGCATGTGACACAACCCATTATTTATAGTAAATAAAAATGAACGCACTTCATAGTTCTATTAAATATTATATCTCACGAGAGGATCTCAAATATTTCGATATTTTTTTTAAAGAAAATTCAATATAAAGTCGTAAAGTATATATAAAACTTATCTATTTATATGTCGATTTGGTTCGAATTTTCTTACTTTGTACCAAACTAAATCATATCAAACCTAGTCGCCGTAATCGATTTTTTTTTTAATTACTGTGTTTAATATTATATAATTAAAATCCAAACACCCAGGTTTTCATCCCCTGTGGTGTTGGGAGTTTGGCTGGACCCCTACCATGTCTATTATATAAACAAAAAGTGTACACTGAGGGGGACATAAACCTTACCTCATGAATATCTTTCTACCTTAAGAGAAGAAGAGTCTATGGGCAAAAATACATATTGGACCTAATTCTAAAAGAAGGAACCTGCCACATATCCATGAAGAAAGGGCCCTTGGCCGCCTTTGGAATCTGTCTGAAATCGTGATGCCTTCGTTAGCTGTGGTGGCCTCTTTAGCGACCTAATCTGCCACTTAATTTGCTTCACAAAGGCAATGATTAACAGATGCCCTGCAGATATCCAGAATATCCATTAATTTCTTGGCCTCTTGTTTCAGCTTGTTGTAGCTCAGGTTTTTGGCCTGTAGTGTAGTATGTCACAGATCATCCTCGAATCAGTTTCCACAATGAAGTTCGATATTCTTTTGTTTTTGCGTCAATCACACTTGTACTTGATAGCTTTCAATTCTGCTTCATTGATGCTATTACAGAGAATAGGCATCGAGAAAGCCATAACAAAGCCTCCCTCTTCATCTCTGAGAATCCCTCCAATCCTTGCTTTCCCATTTTGTTTGTTAATACTTCCATCTGTATTTAGCTTCAGATAACCATGGGGAGGCATGCCCCATAACACACTTTTCCATATAGGGATAGGTTTCATATGCTCAAGCATCTCACAATTTTTGTACCAGTGAGAATGGGTCTTAATAGAGGGGTATTTTTTTGTTGGTCGCAACATTAATATTCCAAATAATTTGGGACTTCATCTTGTACAGAACAAATTTCTTACCTTCTCCAAACTTGCAAGATGTATAGCTTTTCCATAACTCCTAGGAGATAGTGATAGGAATAATGTGAAGGATCATTTTATGGACTATATTCTTTGGTTTCCTCTGCCACCATTAAGTGAGAACACTACTAATGGAAGCAGCTTGATGTGGAATTCCCAGAGGATTTCCAAAGAATCCCATAAATTTCTCGCGGTCTCACTATCAATGAAGACATGATGCAAACTTTCGGATTGTGGGTTGTTACAACAATTGCACCTTGATGCGTGTTGATTGCAAAACTTCCTAATGGTGTCATCAAAGGGGAGATTTTTTGTCACGACCCCAAAATACCCGGTCATGATGGCGTCTGTCGTGGAATCAGGCAAGCCACACATTTTGTTTAAATAAGGATTTGTTTTCAGAAAATTGATGCATTCAGGGACAAAAGTGTCAATAATTATCCATTCCGACCCCGATAGCTAATTTTCCACTCCACACCGAAAATTGCCAAAAACTCAATTTCGCCAATTCAAGCCTAATTATACTCCGGACCTCAAAACCACATTTCGAACACACTTCTAAGTCCCTAATCACCTAACAAAACTATCCTAGCCATAAAATCTTCATTCCGAGGTCGTTTACCTATAAGTCAACTCCGGGTTGACTTTTCCAACTATAAAGCCAATTTAAGAGACTAAGCGTCTCCATTCTCACCACGACCACTCTTAACCTGAACCAACCAACCCAACACAACATAAAAGAGCTAAACAACACATAATAAAGCAGAAACAGAAAAAACAGGCTAAACTCTCGGAACGACCGATCGGGTCGTTACATTCTCCCCCACTTAAACATACGTTCGTCCTCGAACGTGCCCAGAGTTGTTCCAAAACCCACCAACATTTCGGTGTAGCCTACCATGCACATATCCGGGGGCGATCCCACGTCACCCTATCCCATATAGGTCCAATAGCACAACACCGTTGAAATTTCGAAATCCAACCTGACCCATAAACCTCATATCCAAATTTCCACTTCTGAAATAATTTACAAGATCAAAATTCCACAACTATACACTGAATAAGTCTGAACACGTTGTGTCAAGCCATATCCACAATCCAAGCACTCATGGCGATAATTTCTAATCAAAGTAGTTGCTCCAACAACCCAGTTCCGGTAATAAACCTCTTATCAAGCAATGCCTCGCTCTAACACTTTCATATATTGCCGATGATGAAAAAAACACGTAGAAACTAACAACCATTCGTTCGATCATCCAGTCATGGAGCTCCCACTTTATCCGACAAAAACTATATGTCACGACCCAAATTTCCCTCCGAACGGTCTCGTGACGGCACCTAGTATCTACGACTAGGTAAGCCTAAAATGTGCGGAAAAATAAATGCAATAAAATAATTTAAACAGAAATGAAAGAGAAAACATGTAACTCAACCACTCGGCATATACAACTTCACTTTTCCAAAACTCGGAATGTCACTACAGTCACAAGCTCTTTGCTAAGTATAGCTCTATACAATTTAATACGGAAAGAAATGCATAAGTCTTCTATGCCTATTCTAGAGTAGAAGGGGACTCGTGGGATTCTGCGGACGCGGCAGAATTACCTCGCGGTCTCCTGGTAGCTGCTAGTGATACTCCTAGCCACGATACGGGGTACTGTTACCTGGATCTACACATGGGAAAAACATGCGTAGGAAAGGGCATGAGTACTCCACAATTGGTACCCAGTAAGTGCCAAGCCTAACCCCAATCAGGTAGTGACGAGGTCAGGTTAAGGCTCTACTGGATATTTATAGTAAAAAAAACAGTTAAAGATTTTAAGTAGAGAGATATAATAAGCAAGGGTAAAACAGTAGGAACAATAAGCTGAAAGGAATAATAAAAGAGAGCCCTCAGCTCAGCACATCATATATCTCAATAACAAATATGCAATGCGTACATGGGGAAAGCTCCCGGAATCTAGTCTGTAGTCCCAATTTAAATATGCTATGCAGTACAGGGGGAAAGCTCCCGGAATCTAGTTTGTAGTCCCAATTTAAATATGCAATACAGTACAAGGGGAAAGCTCCCGGAATCTCGTCTGTAGTCCCAATTTAAAAATGCAATGCAGGTGTGTGCCGGATATAAATGTACTCAAAGGGGTCAAGAAAATTAACAGGAAAGAATAAGGATAAAACTACCCAAGCATGGTGCACATAGTAGAATTTAAGAGGGATTCAAGTAAGAGCAGGTAGACATACTTCTCTCTAATCTAGACTACCTAAATAGTACAATAAACATTGTAATATGAGTAAAAAATGGGTAGTGTCATGTGATGGAAAATGGAATTTTAGCAAACAAGGGCCCGTGTACGTACTTGTCACCTCACGTACACGGCACCAAATCAACAAATAACATCAAATAGCCTAAGGGGAAAGTCCCCAACACAGAGTTAGGCAAACTACTTACCTCGATTACGCTACTCAACCCAAAATCACGCTCTTGCCACGAGTATCCGACTCCGGGTGGCCCAAATCTATTAAATTCGATTGCATAATATAAATAACACTTTAAGGAATCAAAGTAGCTAATAAGTTCGAAGCTAATTCGCAAAATTAGGAAACTCGCCCAAAAAGTCCCCCGGGACCACGTCTCGGAATCGGGTAAAAATTATATATTCCGGACACTCATTCACTCACGAGTCTAACCATATAAGAATTTCTCAAATCGGGTGTCAACGTCCAAATCAAAACACAAGAATTCGGTCTTGGAGGTTTATCCCATTTTTCCCAATTTTCTACCAAAAATTCTGAAATTAAAGGGTAGATTTAAGATTGTAATCATGGAAATTGATCTAAGTTGGATAGAAATAACTTACAAGTAGCCCAGGTGAAAAACGTCTCCAAAAATCGCCCTTCCCGAGCTCTCAAATTCAAGAATGTGAAAATAGCTTAAACCCTCGGATTTGGGGTTTTAATGAACCTGCCCAATGAGTGGTCTATGCGATCGTGAACCTCACGGACTCGAACATATGCGATCGCGTACACACTCACGCGACCGCGAAGAACAAGTATTAAATCTTCCCAATGCCTAAGGTACTCTATGCTATCGCGATCCCAGATATGCGAATGCGGAGACCAAATTGTCCAAATCACTGCAATCGCGGAGTGACTTGTGCGATCGCGAAGCACAAACTTCTGCCGGCCTCAACTTACCTTATGCGATTGCGGAGGAACTCTCGCGATCGCGATTGACAAAAAGCTGTTGCTATGAACACCAGAAAACTAGCAATAGGAATAAGGCCAAAATTGCCCGTTTGGGCAAACACAACCCGAGGCTCCTGGGACTTCAACCAAACCTACCAACCAACCCTAATACCTCATTCAAGCTTGGTAGAGCCTTAAAAACACATCTCATAACATCAAAATCATCGATTATGCATAGATTCAAGCCTAAGAACTTATGAAATTTCCAAAATTCACATTCGATGCCGAATCACGTCCAAACTCATCCGAATGACCTCAAACTTTACACACAGGTCATAAATGACGCTACGGACCTGCTGTCACTTTCGGAATTCCATTCCGATCCCGATATCAAAATTTCACCTATCGGCCGAAATCGTCGAAATTCTAACTTTCGCCAATTCAAGCCTAAATCTACATCACACCTCGAAAACACATTCCGAACATGCTCCTAACCCCCAAATCACCCAATGGAGCTAACGGAGTCGAGGGAATTCCATTCCGGATTAGTCCTCACACAGTTCTAACTACGACCCGATTTCTTAAGCTAAATTTCACATTCATGGTCTATGTGTCCAAAATCACTCCGAATTTCACCAGTCAACGCTCTGACAAGATCCAATAGAATAAATAGACATGGGAGAAATAGTTATTATGGTATTGGGGAGCTAACTCTCAAAACAACCGACCGGGTCGTTACATTCTCCCCCTCTTAAGAAAATCGTTCGTCCTCGAACGAGTATAGAGACATACCTGAAGCTGTGAAGAGATGAGGGTACTGTCTCTGCATATCCTGATCAGTATCCCAAGTCGCCTCGACCGGATGACCCCTCCACTGAACCTTGACCGAGGCAATATTCCTTGATCTGAGCTTTCTGACCTACCTGTCCAATATAGCTACAGGATCCTCAACATATGATAGATCCTTGTCCAACTGGACTGAGTTGAAATCCAAAATATGAGTCGGATCACCGTGATACTTCCGGAGCATAGAGACGTGGAATACCGAATGAACTCCTGTTAGGTTGGGAGGCAAGGCCAACTTATAAGAAACCTCCCCAACCCGCTGCAATACCTCAAAAAGGACAATGAATCTCGGACTCAGCTTAACCTTCTTTCCGAACCTCATGACGCCCTTCATAGGAGATACCCGAAGAAAAACTCGATCACCAGCCATAAATGCCAAGTCACAAACCTTCTGGTCCGCATAACTCTTCTGCCTGGACTGAGATGTGCATAGTCTCTCCTTAATCACTTTCACATTGTCCAGGGAATCCTGAACCAAATCTGTACCCAACAATCGGGCCTCGCCAGGCTCAAACCATCCCACTGGAGACCTGCACCGCCTACCATACAAAGCCTCATACGGCGCCATCTGAATGCTGGACTGGAAGCTGTTATTATAAGCAAACTCTGCAAGTGGCAAGTATCGTCCCCATGACCCTCCAAAATCCATCACACAGGCACATAGCATATCCTCAAGAATCTGAATCGTGCGCTCGGACTGCCCGTCCATCTGTGGGTGAAAGGCTGTACTCAACTCCACCCTGGTGCCTAACTCCTATTGAACGGCTCTCCAGAACCGTGAAGTGAACTGTGTACCTCCGTATGAAATGATAGATACTGCAATACCGTGGAGGCAAACAATCTCCCTGATATAAATCTCAACCAACCTCTCGGATGAATATGTAGTTAACACGGGAATGAAATGGGCTGATTTGGTCATCCTATCTACAATCACCCAAATAGCATCATACTTCCTCAAAGTCCGAGTTAGTCCAACCACAAAGTCCATCGCTCCCACTTCCACTCTGGAAACTCAATCTGCTGAAGTAACCCTCCGGGTCTCTGATGCTCACATTTGACTTGCTAACAGTTGAGACACTTAGCTACAAACTCCAATATATCCTTCTTCATCCTTTGCCACCAATAGTGTTGTCTCAAATCCTGGTACATCTTCGCGGTACCCGGGGGGATGGAATACCGCGAACTATGGGCCTCCTCAGAATCAACTCCTGAAGCCCATCCACATTTGGCACACAGATATGCCCTGCATCCTCATCACGCCATCATCACCTATAGTCACGTCCCTGGCATCACCCCACCGAAACCTGTCTTGAAGAACCAGAAGGTGGGGATCATCATACTGGCGTTCTCTGATGCGGTCATAAAGATAAGATCGAGCAACCACACAAGCTAACTCCCGACAAGGCTCTGAAAGATTCAATCTCACAAACTGATTGGCTAAGGACTGAACATCTAAGGTTAGGGGCCTCTCAGCTGCATAAAGATATGTCAAACTCCCCAAACTCCCCGCCCGGTGACTCAAGGCGTCGGCCACCACATTAGCCTTCCCCGGGTGGTATAGTATAGTGATGTCATAATCCTTTAGTAGCTCCAACCACCTACGCTGGCAAAAATTGAGATCCTTCTGCCTGAATATGTGCTGCAAACTCCGGTGATCCGTGAATATCTCATAGGGAACACCATATCCAGCCAATCATCAAACAATCTGAACACATCTCACCATCGAATCACCCTCGCCACATAGTCATCCAGTCACAAAATCCTACCAGTAAGGACACAACGGACATATAAGTCCCAAATGCACGCGCTCACACAATCAAAATATTAGCACTCAATCCACAGACAAAATCCGGCCTCAAGTTCTCCAGACTTGCCCATCGTCAACATGATAAAATCACATCTCGCACCTCACCTGTGGAAGTCACAAGCCGTCGATGCACAGTTGATGTCGAACGCTCATGTGCGCATTCGAATACATGGAAGGAATTCAAAGAATTATGCTTTAGGTCGAATTAATGGATTCGTATGACAAGAATTCAAGAAGGTGAGATTTTTACTAAGGGTTCTGCAGCCTCTCAAAGATAAGTACAGACGTCTACGTACCGATACGCAAGACTCTACTAAACCTACCCATGACTGGTGAGACCTATTTAACCTAGAGCTGTGATACCAACTTTTCACGACCCCAAAACACCCGGTCATGATGGCGCCTGTCGTGGAATCAGGCATGCCACACATTTTGTTTAAATAAGGGTTTGTTTTCAGAAAATTGATGCATTCAGGGACAAAAGTTTCAATAATAATTCATTCAGAAGTTTAACAAATTTAAAATACAATAAAGACCAACCCCAGATTCTAGTGTCACTGATTCATGAGCTACTGCAACATAAGGATGTCAAAATAAAAGAAAAATAGACAACATAGTTTGAGATAATAAAAATGCGACAGGAAGATAAAGAGGTAGAAGACGAGGCTGTGATCGCCATCTGCTACCTCGAAGACTCTAAGAGAAACTCTGACAGCAAATCAACAACTGCTACCGGGTTCCGACGAACCTAGATCTGCACACAAGGTGCAAGGGGTAACGTGAGTACACCAACTCAGAAGTAAGGAACCCAAACTATGGGCTGAGAGGTAGTGGCAGACTAAACCTCAATAATTATAATCATCAGCGTACAAAATTTAGACATATTCACAGTTTATCAGAAAATAACAACAGCATATGCCAGATATATCTCAATATGCTCTACATGCCAACATATCACAGTGTGAAAATGCACATAGTGCTCACAACTCTCCCACAAAAGTTCACTCAGTACTATATATGGCTATCAGGCCCAAGGAAGATCCATCTTGGAATATGCATAAACATCGGTGACCGTAGTCACTAAGTACTGAAAAAAGGGCCAATCCAGCCCCATGGAGAAGATCCATCTCTGGAATGCAACACTCGGACAAGATCCATCCCTCACGTATCATCAACGTCGGACAAAATCCATGTCTAGGGAAGATCCATCCCTCACATATCATCAACTTCAGACAAGATCCATGCCCAGGAAAGATCCATCCCTCAATATCAATGCGCTCCTTAGGGGTGTAAATACTTCGGAGGGGCTTCTATAAGCCCAAGCGCTATATCAAGCCAATGAAGGAATGATCAGAGTATCGTTGCGGTGTACAGTCCGATCTCGTAATCGTCTCAATAATAGGCTCTTGCCCTCACTCAGTCATTACTCTCCAGTCTCGCACACATGGCTCACATATGCATAAATCAGCCGAAACAATGATAAGTATGTTAAAAATTAACAATTACCGAGACTGAGGCATGAAATGATATGCTATGACAGGACTGAGTATATGAAATCAAATAAACACATAAGGAGACAGTAATATACGACCACTCGGGTATTAGCATTTTCGGTGTGAAGCCTTAGCATTTAACTTAGCATGATTTCTAGCATGTTTGCATGTAAACGATCGCTCGGGTCTCAAAAGTATCGGCGTAGAGCCTTAATATAAAAAATTTGTCATGATTCCTAATAGGTTCTCATTATTCACATTGATAGAAGCACATATATCATCAGGGAATAATCACTAAACGGTGCTATGGGATGAACCAGGGCACAAGTCTCATGGTGCACGACCACACGCCCTTCACTTGGCATGTGTGTCACCAATTCTAATAATATAACAAGTAGTTCTGGGTTTCGAACCCTCAGAACCAAGTTTGGAAACGTTACTTACCTTAAAACCGGCTAAAATCCTAGCCCACAATGCCTTTGCCTCCAAATTCGGCCTCCGATTGCTCCAAATCTACCAAAAATCAGTTTTATATCATTAATATATGCTAAGGGACGAAGCCCACTCGAAAATTATCAAATTCAACCAAAACCCCCGAAATTGGCCAAACTCGACCCCCGGGCCCATGTCTCGGAATCCGATAAAATTTACACCACAAGAATCCTCATCTTCCCACGAGTCTATACATACCAAGAACATCAAAATTGGACCTCAAATGATCCTTCAAATCCCCATTTTAAAGTCTCTAATTGCAAGCCCTAATTACCCAATTTTTGTACTAAATTCCCAAAAATATCACCACTAATCAGTCCATTAATCACATATAAACGAGTTTTAGGTCCAAAAGTCTTACCTCCACGAAGAACCCTCGAATTTCCTCTTCAAAACCCTTCAAAAAGCTTCAAACCAGTGTAAAAATGGTGGAAGAATGACTAAGATCCGCTAAGGGCCTTATTTATATGCCCTGCCCAGCGATGACCACACCTGCGGTCCATTTGTCGCACCAGTGGACCTGCACCTGCGGTCCCTGGTGAGCTCCTGCGCATTTCACTTAAAGGACCAATTCCTATACCTGCGACCAAATTATCGCACCTGCGACTCCGCAGGTGCGGCCCAAACTCCGTATCTACTGTCCGTCAACAGCCCACCAAAATCCGTATCTGCGTCTCCTGGTCCGCTTCTGCAGACTCGCACCTGTGGTCACCTATCCGCAGGTGCGGAAACACCAAAAAACTTCACACCAGCAACTCCAAAATGCCAAAAATCATGCGGATACCCATGCAAACTCAACCCGAGGCCCTCGGGACCTTAACCAAAAGCACAAACAAGACATAAATGATCACCCGGACTTAGTCGAACCCTCGGAACACCCAAAATAACATCAAAACGTCAATTCAACCCATGATTCAACCCTAAGGAATTCAAACTTTCCAAAAATCACCAACGATGCCGAATTCCTAGAGGATTTCCAAAGCATTCCCATAAATTTCTCGTGGCCTCACTATCAATGAAGACATGATGCAAACTTTCGGATTGTGGTTTGTTACAACAATTGCACCTTGATGCGTATTGATTTCCAAACTTCCTAATGGTGTCATCAAATGTGAGATTTTTGTGGATCATTCTCCAAACAAGGAATTACATTTTGAAGGGTATACAATCATTCCATACATTGCTCACAAGAGGATTTCTCTGTTTGATAGTTCGAACAATGTTCCAGGCCGATGCATTAGAGTAATGCCCATTCTCAGTAATATTCCAAATGGCCTGGTCATTATTGTTCTGCTTCCCTCTAGATATGTTGCTGATATGATGAACAATATGGCTGGGCAGGAGTTGCTCCAATTTCTGAGTATTCCACTCACTCATTCCTGAAAAAATTAGAAACAAGAATCTTACTAGAAGTGTTAGTGTGATTGACCACTTTAGCAAGTGGTCCTTTACCTGTCCAGTTGTCCCACCAGAAACTGCAGTTGCCTGTGTTAATATTCCAGATAGTATTATTTTTTGCAATGTCTCTCGCATGAAGAAGAGCTTTCCAAGAGTGGGAGTTTCCGTAAGCAATAGCCTTATTAACAGGATGTGATATACTACAATATTTAGCTCGGAGGTAGTCGGCCGATAATGAAGAAAACAGGTTCTGAACCTCCACCATATTTTAATATTGCAAATTTCATTGATGTCTTACATTCTTCTAATTCCGATACCACCCTCCTCCTCAGGGACACAAAGGTTTTTCCAAGAGCTCCAATGAAACTTATTTTGGTCACCAGTGGAACCTCAAAGGAATTTTGCAAAGTGCTTTTCAATCAGATTAAGCGTAGCTTTTGGGGGGTTCATGGCTGAGAGGGTGTATAGGGGGAAGAATTGTAACACATTCTTAATAATGACCATTTTACCTCCTTAGTATAACAATCTTCCTTGGCATCCACTGATCTTTTTAACAATTTTAGCAACCATCTCCTCAAAGTAACATGTCTTCTTCCTTCCAACATATATAGTGCACCCTAGATAAGTGATAGGAAACTGTTTATCCGTGAAATTAGTGGCTTCACTGATTCTGTTAATTTCCCTGGCTTTGGTATTTGGAGCAGCTATGAAGAAACTTTTGTTTGCATTGAGCTTCTGACCCGATGGCATTTCATATTTGTGAATTTGTTTCATGATCGATCTGATTGTCTTGTTGTTTCCATCTCAGAAAATGATAATGTCGTCTGCATAAGCAAGGTAATTAATCTTAGGCCCTTTTGTTGTCATGGTAAATGGAGTGAATTTTTCATTCTCATGGAGCTTGTTGATCAGTCTAGTCAACACTTCCGATCCCAATATGAATAATGACAGGGATAGAGGGTCCCCCTGTTTCAACCCTTGGGAGGAAGTGAAGAAACCATTCCTAGTGCCATTTAAGATAATGGAATACTAAACATTGGATAAGAGATTTTGAGTCATGTTGATCCATTTCTCTGAGAAACCAAACTTCCTCATCACAACATTAATGAACTACCAGGACATTCTATCGTAATCTTTCTCCATATCCAGTTTAATTATAATATTCCCTCATTTGTTGTAGTTGTTGATACCCTGGATGATTTTTTGAGCAAGGAGGACATTTTCCGTGATCAATATATCTTTGAAAAAACCGCTTTGATTATTAGGAATCAACTTAGGCAGGAGCGGATTCGGTCTTCTTGATAGAATTTTGGAAATGATTTTGTTAGAGACATTGCTAAGACTGGTAGGTCTTAGATCAGAGAAGGTCTCTAGAGCATCAGTTTTGGGAATAAGGACCAGAGAAGTATGAGAAAAATACTTCGTAAGTTGAGACCCATTGAAGAAAGCCTGTACAAATCGAGTGATGTCCTCTTTAATAATAAGCCAACAACTCTAATAAAAAGCCCCGTTGAAACCATCCGAACCAACAACACTATCACTGGAGATGTTGAAAATAGCCTCCCTTATTTCCTCTTCTGTAGGCATTTGGTCAAATAGTCATTATCTTCCTCAGTAACAAGTTTGGGAATACATTCAATGATATCCATATTGCGATCCTTCTTCGGGAGATTAAAGAGCTTCTCATAATGGTTAATAGTAGCTTTCGTAATATTTTGTTCACTTCTAACCCAATTCCCTCTTTGATTTTTGATTATGTGGATCTGAGTTTTCCTTCTCTTTCTCTAATAACACTATGAAAGTATATAGTATTACAATCACCTTCTTCAAACCATTGAATCTGGGATTTCTGCTTAAGTAAAGACTCTTGCATAGCTTGCATTTAATATACTGAGATTGGCCTTTGTTGAGGTTTTCTCTACTCGTCTTTATATTACACAATTGATCCAGCTCTTCTAAGGCTTCCATTTCTTTTTCCCATTTGTTCACCATATCATAGACATTACCAATATTTTCTCTAGACCATTTTGATAGTTTGTTTCTAAGAATTTTCATTTTTTTACAGAGTGTCCACATAGGATTACCTTGAATAGGGGTGTCCCAAACTTCTTTAACCAAGTCTTGGAAACCTAGATGCTTAGTCCAGAAGTTAAGGAATCTGAAATAACCGATCTTCATTGATTGGTTGACCTTGCTTTTGAATAATAGAGGTCTATGGTCTGAGCCCGACCTGTTGAGGTGCTTGACAGTGTACTTCTGAAATTGGTAAGCCCAGGTGTCATTGATGAAGATTCTATCAATCCTCTTCCAAACTCGTTTCCTTGGTCTCCAGTTATTACACCAGGTGTATTAGGCCCAATAAAACCAATGTCTACAACCTCATAGTGATCCATACAGTTAGTGAAATCAAATCTTCTAGACATTCTATGAGGGGGACCCCCCAATATCTTCTCCGGATCCATGATTACATTGAAATCACCCCAAATACACCATGGGCCATTTATGATTGAGTGAGTGTCTTCAAGTTTAGTCCAAAGATCCTTTCTTTCCCTAGCAGTACATTTAGCATAAACAACTGTAATGTTGAGTTCCTTATTTTGAACCGTATGAGTGAGTTTCATAGTGAGTTGTTGTTCTTCATTGGAAATGATAATAGATTTATAATTTCCTGTTTCAGAAACTCCAAATCTGCCCATTCATGTTAGCTTGGCAATGTTGAAATCCCAAATATCTCATGTAACCTTCAATCTTCTTCTTGTCGATGAAAGGTTCCATGATGGCTACAAAGTCAATGTCATTGATGTGAACTAGCTTTTTCAGTCTTGGTAAGGCCTTTTTAGTCCTCACTCCCTTTATGTTCCATATGATTGCACTAATCATGGAAATACAAGGGAGTGGCTCAACTTTGACTCCTTCCCCTCGAGGAAGGATGCTTTTTATCTTTGTTTTTTTTCAGTCATTTTTTTCCTGCTTCTGCCTCTTTTAACAGGGGAGATTCCCTGTATGTTGGTAAGCTCTTTTAAATGAGCTTCAGCTGGGTCTTCAGGTTGTTTGTTGAAAGTTTCATCACTGTTATCGGAGCTAGACATATTAGCATTCTCAGTTCCTTCCTTGATCATGTTACACTGGTCTTGTAACCTCTTTTCTTCAATGTTGTATCCACCAAGGTCTACCGCTACTTGAATTCCAAGATGTTTCTTGATTTCTGATGGTAAGGACTCTGATTTTGAATTAGAGCTTCTTTGATTTCTGCTTATTTCTCCCATGTTGACACTCCTCGAGTCATGGAATTGCTTCATGGAGTTGTTTCCAATATTATCTGTTTCGAGCTGTTGGCCACCCTCCTCCCTGTTGTTATTTCAATCTTCATGGATAGGGTATATTTCATCCACCTTCTCAATACTGTCGGGGTTGGCATTGGGGGCTCCTCTTTGATTGTTAGCTATCTTGTTGGAACTGTTATGTTCCATTACTCGGAACTCCTTGAGGCTTTCTTCCATGACAACATTTGTGGAAGTCGTTTTACCTCCCATAACATTCTTAGTAGTGTCTTTCTTCTTCTTTTTCACCACATATTTGAACATTACAGAGCTTTTCTTTTTGGGCATCACTTTCTTCTTCTTCTTTCTGTCTTCCTTCTTATTCTGATCACATGCAGTGTTAGGTAGCTTCAATACTGGGTTGAGTTATGTTGTTGACTTGAGCACCATTAGACCTTATTACATTCATTTGAACCTTGTCGTTTCTATTCTCAATCTGTCTCTCCTCAGTAGTTTTGTGCAACTTCTTTTTTCTGTTTCTCTTAGTGTTAGGAACTTGCCAATTCCCCTCTATATTGCCAACATCTGTTTCTTGTTCATGTCTATCATTGATCACTTCTCTTTGTTTCTCCTTACTTGCTTCCCCCGCTTCCTTCTTCTTTTTTCATTCTCTTCTCGCTTATTTTTTTCAACAACCCAGCATTTAATAAGAGAATGTCCTATCTTCCTGTAGTGCTTACAATATTTAGGGACATTCTCCCATTCGATTTTTTGAACATAGCCATTAAGTGGCATGTTCTCATCTTCAGCTCCCACAAAAACAAAGGTATGCAGGGGTTTAAGAAGATCAATTTCCACTCACACCTTGGCCATACTCGGCCTTGTTTTGGATCGTGTAGTAATATCCAGTTCTAGCGGGGTTCCTGCCGGGACTATGACTTGCTTGACATATTGCCAAGTGTGCATATGGAAAGAGAGTTCGGGTAGCAAAGCCCAAACATCTGCAATTGGAAAATCTTCATCCGGCTTAAAATCTGGAGTCCATTTCTGTATCCACATTTGCTTGCCTCCAATTTCCACCACCCTTTCGAATCTTGTCTCATCAAAATCTTCATTATTTCTGAAGTGTAAGAACACATTATAATTATCATAAACACCAATTTTGACCGTTCCTTTCAAAGCGATTTTCCCAGAGAATTAAGCCCTAATTTTTTCAATTTGGGGTCTGATTTTTAGAAATCTCCCAACCAAAGTTTGCTTGCATTCCTCCGCCATCACACCATAGTAGTCTTTAGCTTTGAATATTAATGCTGACATTCCATTGTGGGTAGTTCTTCTTGCAATTACTGCTTCTTGCTCTTGGCTATTTGGAGTCGGGGTAGACTTTTGGGTTGTAACCACAACTGCAGCATAAAGCTTTTTCCCTTGAATTGTTCCTTGGGGGAGCTTCGCCGCATCGGGGGGATCGTTTTGGTGTTCTAGACGCGCTGCCTGGCCACCGCCTGGGGCCTCCATGAGGTGGCGCGTATTACTTACTGTGTTGGAAGGAAATAGCCGTTGGGAGATTTAGTTTCTAGAGAGAGAATTTTTACATGGATGGTAATCGATTTGGTTTAACTTTTCGGTTTGGTGCGGTGTTGCGGTTCAGTTTGAACACCACTAATTTCACCTCATGATATACGACTTAGATCATCATAAAATGTTGTATTTAATATGATGACTAAGGGTTTGTTTGGAAAGTCATCTGATATATGCAATTGGTATAATTACTAGGGTAGTAATTGCACAACCTAGTAATCAGACAATATAGTAATTACGATGACCTACTTGTTTGTCATAACGTAATTACAATGTAATAACAAGCGTACTGTTTAGTTGCACAAGTATAATTATATAATTAAATTTTAAATGAAGTAATTATCAAAATTTAAAAGTTAATATAATAAATATATGCCTACAAATAATTTGTTATAAATACAAATGATATTATATTTGGTATTTAAGATGCATATTGTTTCTTGAATATACATTAATTAGTAATCACACATTTATAACTAATATTATAAAAATAATTGATATATATTTTCAAATTAATAATATTTAGTTTAATTCATTATAAAAACATCATGCAATTCATGCTTGATAAAATATAAATTAATTTTTATAAATATAATGTCATAACATTATTCAAATATTTGACGAAACTAATCTATCAATTCTAACTAAAAAATGAACAACATGCAGTGTGGAATAACAAGCCAATACTACTAAAACAAGTAAATTGGAATCATAAATATAACGCAATTTCAAAATCCCTCCCCCCTCCCCCCCNCTACACATTTCATTTTTAAAAGACCGAACTTGGAAACATAAATCTTTCGCCATAAAAAAATTCCCCCCCCCTCCCCCCCCCCCCCAAAAAAAAAACTTTAACACATGTCAAATTCCAACATAATAAAAATAAGTTCCAATACAACGTAAAATTAGGAAACATAATAGGTTTATAGCCTCATTCAACAACGAGATTTTACTTAAATGACATCACTCATTATATGACAAGTTTGTAAATGACTCATTACTTTTAATATTAGGAAGTGTAATTTCAAAAATTAAAATAACTGTAACGATCCGGGCGGTCGTTTTGAGTATTACGGCCCCGTTCCCTCATTTACTGCTCATTTTGTGCTTTACAATTGTTATGTGACTTGTGCAGTAGTTCGTTCGGGTACGATGAGGTTTCAGAATGAATTGAGACACTTAGTCTCAAGGATGAAGACTTAAGTTGAAAAGGTTGACCAGATGTTCACTTATGTGTAAACGACTCTGGAATAGAGTTTTGATGATTTCAATAGCTCTGTATGGTGATTTTAGACTTAGGAATGTGTCCAAATAAGTATTTGGAAGTCCGTAGTTGATTTTGACTTGAAATGACAAAATTAGGAAATGGAAGGTTTGGAAGTTTAACCGAGAGTTGATTTTATTTATAACAGAGTCGGAATCCAGTTCTGGAAATTTTCATAGGTCTGTTATGTCATTTATGACTTGCATGCAAAATTTGAACTCAATTGGACTTTATTTGTTAGGTTTCGGGATTGGATGTAGAAGTTGGAATTCATTAGTTTTGTTTAGACTTGAATTGGGAAGCGATTCGTGGTTTTAGCGTTATTTGATGTGATTTGAGGCATCGAATAATTTTGTATGATATTTTAGGATTGATGGTATGTTTGGTTGAGGTCCCGGGGGCCTCGGATGGATTCCGAATGGTTAACGGATCAAAATTGGACTTAGAGCAAAGCTGAAAAATTCTGCCTTTTGGTGCAATCGCACCTGCGAAATTTGGCTCGTAGATGCTAGCTCGCAGAAGCGAGCTAGGTTGCACAGAAGTGGCCTGTCTTGGGAAAGGGAAGTGGTCGCAGGTGCGCACGGAGGACCACAGAAGCAGAAATATGAGGGGAGGGATGCTTCGCAGAAGCGGTAATGCCGCTGAAAAAGAGAGTCCGCAAAAGCAGACCTCTAGCCCGCAGAAGCGAATGAAGTTGCAAAAGCGAGGGAGGACCTCGCATCTGCGAGACCGCAGATGTGGCCAATTTTATCGCTGATGCGAAAGCCTTAGGCAGAATAGAAGGGTCAGACATTTTTGTCATTTTGGACCTTTCAAGAACGACTTGGGGCACTTTTTCAGAGAGAAATCACGGGGATTCTTGAGGTAAGTCACTTGTGATGACATTTAGTCGATAACATTGAATTATCACCAAGTATTCCGACTAGATTTTGTGTTTTTGATGCGTAATTCAAGAAAATTGGGCTTAGGGATTTCAAAATAAGAATTTAAGATTTGGAGGTCGAGTTGATGTCGAAATTTGGTAAATTTGGTACGGTTGGACTCGTGGCTGAATGGCGTATATTTTGTGACCTTTGTTGGGTTCTGAGTCGTTGGCCCACTGTTGATTTTTGGGTCAATTTTCGGATTTAATTGGGAAATTTAGTAATTTCGTATGGAATTGATTCTTATAATTTGTGTTGACTGTATCGAATTAATTGTGACTAGATTCGAGGCATTTGGAAGCAGATTCGCGAGGCAAAGGCATATTGGAATAGAGAATTTGCACGGTTTGAGGTATGTAACACTTATAAACTTGATTCTCAGGGTATGAATCCCTGAACCACGTGTTATATGATTTCTTTAGAGGTGACGGACATGCTAGGTGACGGGCGCGTGGGCGTGCACCATAGAAATTGTGACTTAAATATATTTTGTGGAGTTCTATAACCAAATAATCATGTCATGTTGACCCAAGTCACTATATAGTTTTGAAGATTGACAAATGTCTGACCAATTGAACCAGGTCCATCAGAGCACACATTCTTGAACTGACTAGCTGGCACATGAACCGTATATGCATAGGAGATATTTGTGATTGTAAAGTATCAATGAACCAAGAGATTGTCTCCTAATGCGAAAAGGTTGCAAACTGATTAGAGGATAGAAGTTGAATTTATCAAGGAAAGTAACAAAGGAAGGAAGTTGAGTTTGATACGAACTCTTTCATCCAGGATGACTTGGACTAGAACTGAACGACAAACTCAACAACTGAATCTATAAATATTTGAAGTATTTCTGCTGGAATTCTCTACGCACAAAGACTGAAGTGAATCAAGATCTGAAAGCAAAATTCCCAGAGTATTTTGCAAGCAGAATTAGTGTGCGATACAAAGGATATAGATCAACTAGAAGAACCAGTTTCATCGTTTGTGTATTGAGTCTAGTTGATTGTAGTAGGAGTTTTAACAGTGTATCTTTTCAGCTTTCTTAGAAGCAATTGTAATAGGTACACATTGTTCAAGTTAGAGTTAACTTGAATCTTGTAGAAATTAGTGTAACGACCCGGTCTGTCGTTACGTGAAACCTACATTTGTAATTGTTGTTAGTGACTTATTATATATTGGTTATTCTATTATTAATGTGTTAGAGTTGATAGGCTTGAAATCGAAATGGTTAAATGAGAATTCAGTCACTTAGTCCTTAAGAACAACCTTAAAATGGAAAAAGTCAACTAGGAGTTGACTTATTGGTAAACGACCTCGAAATGCGGATTTTATGGCTCGGATAGCTTCGTTAGGTGATTTGGGACTTAGGAGTGTGTTCAGAATAATTTTGTGATGTCCGATGCAGAATTAGGCTTGAATTGGCGAAAGTTGGTTTTTGGCGATTCCGGACGGCAGTGGAAAATAAGCTATCGGGGTCGAAATGGAATTCCGACAGTTGGAACAAGTTCTTAATGTCATTTTGGACTTGTCTGCAAAATTTCAGGTCAATCGGGGTTGATTTGGATAGTTTCGGCATCATTGGTGAATTTTAGAAATATCAAAGTTCTTAGGCTTGAATCCGATGCAAATTTAGAGTTTTGATGTTAGTTTTGGTGTTTTGAGAGTGAAACTAAGTTTGAATGATGTTATGGGATATGTTGGTCAGTTTGGTTGGGGTCCCGAGGGGCTCGTGAGTGATTTCGGGTGATTAGCGGACTCATTTGGACTTAGAACAATTGCTCGTTTTCTGGTGTTTTTGCACAGTGATTTTGTTCACTGCGATCGCAGGAGAAGTAGTGCGATCATAGAGGGTTAAATTGGGGAAGGCAAAGTTTGTTCTGTGCGATCGCAGATGTGTAGGTGCGATCGCGGAGCATAGAGGGGATAGGCAGTGCGGTCGCAGGTGTGTTTGCGCGATCGCACAGGGGAAAATGGCGCGCGTGTGAGGAAATGTTGTGCGGTCGCGTGTATTGAGCTGCGATCGCGGAGGTCAAGGCGAGGAACACTGTGCGATCGCGGGGCATTGACCGCGATCGCGATGAACAAAGAACTGGGCAGTTAAATAATAAGCCCTTCCGCGACTTAAACCCTCTTTTACACCATTGTTGAGCGGAGGAGAGCNTCATGAAAAACAGTAGAAAAATAGGATTTTGGGGCATGAGATTATGAGACCTTCAAGGGTCTATTTGAGGGGTCAAACGGACTCCTAGTTTTGAGGTAAGTAATGTCTTTAAATCCTGTCCTGAGGGTATGAAACCCCGGACTATGCACCCTTTCACGGGTTTTGAAATAAAAAGGTGGAAACTTTGGAGCATGATTCCTAATTTGGGCGACTATTGAGTTGCGAAACCGATTTTTTAGCCTTTTCTTAAATAGAATTTATACATTATGATATGTTTTGGGCTGCAAGCCATGTTTGGGGCCTAGTGCCGATTTGTTT